>JAOEHQ010002342.1:0-18857 GCA_025447715.1 Asclepias incarnata
TGGGAGGAGGGGATGATGTGGCGCTGATGTGGCAGTGAGAATTTGAGAATTTGGTGTTATGGATGGGAGAGGCCTTAAAGACGGGATACATAAGAGAAGAGATGATTTTTTTATTTTTTTTTTGAAAGGTGTAGATTACTCGTGAATATCGGGAGGTCTAGCATACGTTGTTTTAATTGGATCCGTGTTAGAGATCCCCCTCGCCCCCAATTTAAACCCCTCGATGGGAAATTTCTATCACCCAGATATCTCGAGGGAAAAACTCACCAAGGCCCACCATATATGAAAATTAAATATCTTTGACCATCCCAAATATGTATAGGGTAGGACTCGAACCCCTTGTAAGGAAAGAGGCCTCCTTGCCTAGATGAGATGTAGACATGATTTTTGGATAAAAGGTTCAATATATTAAAAGTAGCTCTTCCGTACACGTGATATAATATTTAAATAACACGTGTCTTTTTAATTTATATTAATAAATAAATGTTATTATTTAGATATTATATATAATTAAAACTAATATTTTAATTATATGACAAATATATAACAACAACAACAGAATTCAATCCCTGCATAAATAGGGTATGGGAGAGGTGAGGTGTAGACAGTCTTGCCTCTACCCAAAGGTAAAAAAACTGCTTCCATAAGGACCTCTGGCCAAACGGGAAAAGAACAGGAGAGTACAAGAGGTAAGAAATCATACCTGTCGGTCAAGTCTCACATGGCTACATTAAAAATAGATTAGTATAACAGAACATGCAGCATAACAAACCTTAAAACATATCCAGCAAAACATAAAAGTATGGGACTCATTTGAACATATTAAACAACAACATAAAAACATATAAACATAACCACATGCAAAAACCAAGCATATGAGCCGAGCAACTATTAAGAGTGACAGATGCAAAAACTCCCCTTATTCCCCTCCCAGCAAGTCAAATGAGCAAATAAAAATGATATCATGCAAGACATACATGCATATAAGTAGATATTAACATAAAAGACATATGGTCAGATGAGCCCATATGAAAAACTATAACCCGACACACGTAATTTATTATTTTTGTGTTTCTTATTTGTTTTTTTTTTGTTTTTTTTTAAGATTATGATATATGCTATGGTGAGTTGATAATTATGCTTGTATTTTGTAAATGTGGACAGTTTTATCAAATTATTATAAATTGTCTATATGTAAATAAAAATTATGCCCGTATAATGTGCGATAATATATGTCTTTTTAAATTTTAAAATATCTGTAATTTTTAGTTAGGATCCCCACAAGAGATGACAGCGGACGACTTTGTTGACTGTTCACTCCGACTTTAGATTGTCTAAAACACAAGTATATAATTAAATTATATTTGTTATTTATTATTAAAATATTTAAATATAGAAATGATTTAAGTATACCATTGACTTAAATAATTTCTATAAATAAAAAATTCTTAATAATTTCAAAAAGTAAGACACTCCTCTTATGCTTTATAATGAGATATAGATTTATTTGATATATATTAAGTAATTAATATATGATTATTTATGAAAAATGTCTTTTACTATTATGTTACCATTCGAAAGACAAAACACATGTAATGTAACATGTTCAGATTTTATTTTCTTTACACAAAAAATCAATCACACGATATATATATATAGTCAATCTGTACATCGTACGGCATTAAGACTAGTTTTATTTAAAGGTGGAGTGACTACTCCCACAAAGACCTTTGGAAAAGTGTGTCAAAATTTTACATGACATGCAATTGTTGGTGTGTATATGAATATAAGAAAATAGTGTATGTCAACAATATAGACATATAAAATGCATTTAAATCTATAAACATATAAATATGTAAGCATAATATAAGAGTAAAATGACATTTAAATGGATAAATGTCTAAGCATTTAACTAGGGGCACAGAGATGGAGAATAGGTGTGCTTTAAGTCTTCAAGTTTAAGTTGTCTATAAATGAAAATATATCTAACATAAAAGGTAAAAGGCTACCTATTTCTTTATGTTTATCTATCTTGATTCTATTCCTTTAAGTATCTTTATCAAAAGTCATGTCATCGAATAAGAAAAGCTCCTTAAGGTCAGACTTACTTCTATCCTCCACCTAAGTTTTGGTCTGTCTTCCTAATTGGGTTTGATATTCTTCTCCTAACAGTTCCAAATCAGGGATGGCAAAAAAAGCCCGTACCCGATGGGAAATTCGAAACCAGACATTTTAGGTCAAGGTTTGGGTCCGAGTCTGCAGGTCCAGGGCTGGGTATAAGGATGGTTTTAATTGTTTATGCAGGTTTGGGTCCCAGGAAGGTTTTAGATGAAAACCCGCATAATTGACCCATATACCCGAAACCGCCCCGAACCCATACATCTGATCCGTATATATTACATTACATAATATACTTAGGTTTACATTCTTAAATTGGACTGTCAGCCGGGCAACCAGTGGTTTTTTCATGCATATAGCTGGATGGCATATGCTATGCTTTTTGTTTTTTCTTTTATTTTTTCTATTTTTTTTTTTATCAATGCGAGGTCTATAGGTATATTGGACATCAAACATTAATGTCTTAATGCTGTCATATCAAAAGGTCCTTCACTGAGATTGAGCTCAGTTTATACCTCTAACATTCAGTTTACAAAATTAACGGATTCCCGAATACCCGTGGGGAAACCCGTTACCCGACAGTTAAAGAGTAAACGGGGACCCGCCGAGTCCGGGTCCGGATTTGGGACGGAAATTTTTAATTGGATCCGGGTCCGGGATTACTTAAACTCGGCCCATACCCGGTCGTTGCCATCCCTATTCCAGATCATTTCGGTCAATCTTCTCTCAACTTGCTGATGACATTTGCAACTTTAAGGCCTACTCCTGTATATGTTTTACTTCCTCTATCTTAAAACTATTGTCTCCGAACAATAATCACACAATGAAAAAAGTGTAATCATTACACTATGTCATCAATAGTCTTAAATATTACACTATGTCATCAATAGTCTTAAATATTTACCATTTAGCTTATCTTTGAATTTTATTTTATTTTAACGGTAAATTTGGCTCAGCGGCATGCCTGTCTCTATTTTTGGGAGCATTTTGCTCACCAAAAGATTTGAACCCAAGATCTTAAGGTCTCAAGTTCTCTCAAATACTAATTCATCAATTGATGATTGACGGATTATCTTTGAATTACATAGGCAATATATGAAGTTTAATCTAGAGAAAATAATATCACATATAAAAAATAATAGGTTGAGATTGTCATTAATTTTTTTCCAACTTAAACACCATTTGGACTTTTTCTTTGAAGTTTATCCAATCTTAACACCAAATTTAATTATTTTGGCATAAAAATCTTGGGTCTTGCTGGGGTTATTATCGTACATAAAATAGTTATATTTTTATCATAAATTCAGGAGTGGCTTTTGATATGGAAGATATAATTTTTTTATGCACACTAACGACGGCTCCTGAGAATGTACTTAGCATTTTCCAGAAATCTTTAGACTTATTTGATGTAACATCACTTCTCTTGGTATTATACTCCAAATTTTATAAGTTTCGTTGGCACCCTTTTAGGTCTTTAGGAATTTATGCTCATTCGCCTCACTAAAATTTCAAATAAAACTTGATTTGATAATGCTTCTCCATCTAATTTGCACTAATAAATTATAAATTATTATCGTATATTTTGCCAAACATTTTTCATCTACTACACCCTCTGAGGCCTCTTCCTATGACACCATCTTTTCCTCATCCTCATTGTCACATCAGCTTTCTTTCTCTAAAATACACCCAAGAATACCCCCTCCCTGTCATAACATCATCCTTACCTCATCCCCAATTAAAAAAATTAGGCCTCTTCCTGACGTCGTCATCACATCGTCTTGACTGTCACTTCAGCTTTCTCTTTCCAAGACACACCCAAGAATTACCCCTCCCTATCATACCCTCATCTTCACCTCATCCCAATTAAAAAATTATAAACCCCCACACACATACACTTTCTCTTCTCATCCCCAAATAAAAAATATATAAACTTATACACACATACACACCTTGGACCCCACTTGCTCGTCTACCCCTTTCGATATTTCGACGGTTGATGACGACGACCACCTCACGACGAGGTGGTGCCTATGGAGTCTTCAACGACAAGCAGGTAGACGAGGTCACAACAATCATGTAGGGAGCGGCCTTATAAACCCACACACATACACACAAACACACTCTCTCTCCTCATCGCCAAATAAAAAAAAATATAAATCCATACACACGTACACATGTCCCGGCCCCACACACTCTCGTTCAACCCTTTTGAAATTTAGACGAACCTCGACAATGACAACCTACGACGAGCCTGTGCCAATGTTGGCATCTCACGACGAGATTTTTGAACACCCACGACGTAAAGATAAGGAGCGGCCTAATACCCCAACCAAGCACCAACTTAGTCAACAATCATTGTCAAATCAGCTTATGATTTTTGCCAAACATTTTGATGGTTCAAACTTGTCACACGCATAAGTCCATACTCCAAATAAAAAACAAGTCTGTTGAGTTTGATTTTTCTCCATTTTCACAACAAAAAAATAGATTTTATTGGATTAAAAAATCAAAAGAATATGTATATGTACAAGTATTCCAATAGATGCATAAAATGATTTCAAAGAACCATGGACAATTGGTACTAAATCTAATGTTCCGGCATACGTCTGGCTAGAAAATGGATGCCGGAATCACACCAAGTGCCTGGAGTGCATATTGATCACTTGATGTCATCATTTTCCAACATCCAAAGCACCTATTTCCCAAAAAAAAAAGAAGACACGATCACTAATAATCATCAAACAGAAACAGTTGGAAACAATACAGGGGTTCAAGGTTCATACCTGAGACATCCGAGGTCTCAAATGTGGGTCGCGTCTGATGCACAATGAGGCACAATGCGACATGCACTGAACCTCGGGCTCAGAGTATATGTCTCTTAACCGTGGGTCTATCAACTCAGCGATGGCATTTTCTTCTAGCAATGGCCGTGCCTGTCCATCAAAATAAACAAAAAATAAAAACTAAAGTACATACGACGCTAAAAGATAAAACCGAGAGTGCAAAACTTGTACCCATTCAGTCAGATATTGTTGTCCCTTTGGCCGATTTATATCAACAGCTTTTCGTCCTGTAATGAGCTCAACCAACACTACCCCGAATGAATACACATCAGCCTTTTCTGTAATTTCTCCACTTTGGGCATATTCCGGAGCCAAGTAACTAGAAAATCAAAAACATGTTAGTAAACAATACATATGAGATTGTTTATACTGTAGCCCTAACATGTAAAACACTTGCAAATGACATGCTAATACACATAGATACCGAATGTAGCTACAACTAGAGGTGTTAATTTTACTCATTTACAGGAAGGCGTGTCAATTTGGTTGGCTGGTCTAAACTTATCCAGACCGACCCATTTTAACAAGCACATAAAAATTGCCCAATTTGATATGTTACCCAACCTGCCCGTTTTGCCACATCTGCCCACAACTATTATTGTGTGTGTAACTAGATCCTAATATACGTGTTATGTAATTACCCAAATGTTCCAATTATTCTTGTTTCCACACCCGTCTCCCCATCTGGTTGCCACCTTGCAAGTCCAAAATCTCCAACCTGTCATTAAAAACGAGATCTCATTTAGGTTTGACTTCAAAAGTTAACATGGATCTCTTTTCCCAGAATGAAAGTAACAATTAGTACATACCAAAGCTTCGAAATCATGAGTTAGTAAAATGTTGTTTGGACGCATATCCCGATGAACTATACAACCTACTCTGCATTCTTCATGTAGGTATCTTAGCCCTCGAGCAGCTCCAATAGCAATCTTTTGTCGTGCAGACCATTCCAACTGCCCGTGATCGTACCCTGAAAGTCGAAAACAAACCTTTCATTAGCCACACCATCAAATATAGTTGATAGACAGGGAGGTTTTATGCATTTACACTTCTCAGTTCTTAAATTTTTAGCAACTACGTACAAAAACTATAACTACTGAACTTTTTTTTATATATAAAAAGAATTAGGAGGTTTTATGCATTTACACTTTTATTGACTTTCATTCCATTTTAACCGACTTTGAGCTGTTTCATTCTAGTTAAATCTTTTAGCTTGACCCATTTAACCAATTAGAGATACGAGTAAAAAATAATCCAAATTGACTCATTTATATGTATATAAGTTGATATTGAAACCTCTAACCATAGATAACAAGATAGATTTGTACCATAAAGGTGAGAATCTAAAGACCCGTTGCAAATATATTCGTAAACAAGCAACCGTCGTCCATCTTCCACACAAAATCCGATTAACATCACAACATTCCGATGCTGTGCACAGCTTAAAACCTCAACTTCTGAAAAAAACTCATTATCGCCTTGCGAACTAGCAATCTTATGCTGTTTAACTGCAACCATTCGACCATCTTTCAGTACCCCTCGGTGAACTGATCCATACCCACCTTCTGCCAAGAAGTTAGCTCCTGAAAACCCGTCTGTAGCATCTTTAAGCTCGGTAAAACTGAACCATTTCGGAGGTTTTCCGAACACTGGTGCTTTGTGCTGACAGATTGTACAAAGGGGTGGAGATTTCGGTGGCAGGTGTCTTGTTGCCGGAATCATCTCCCTTACATTCTTGGTTGACTTTTCGAGCCGGAGGTCAAGCTCTGAGAACTTCAAACGTAGTGCATCCGTAATTGGATTGTTGTATAGTTTTACATTTACTTTCAAGCTTTTTTCAATGGAGGCTTTCGAGAATTCACCAGAAGAGCTGAGAACATCGGCCATCCATGGTGAACATAAGCTCGTTGATGGCGATGAACTCAAATTTTCACTATCCAAATCAGAATCAGATTCATCAAGAAAGTCATCTTTCTTTGTGTCCCAATCATGATCAGCAACCAAAAATGGAGATAAACCGAGCTCAGAGCTTGATAATGAAGACGTTTTGTGTCCGGTTGTAGTGAATGATGAATGTTCTGGACTGCTTACAGGGGTTACATTGGGAACTTTAGTTGTATTCCAAATAGTTTCATTTTCTTTGAAACAATCATTAGGTGTCTCTAAACATAAAGTTAAATTATTTTCGTATTCTTTTGTTGGTGATCCGACTAAATTCAGGCGAAGTACTTTTGGCCCGGACTTTTTCATCACAACAACATTGCATTCTAGCTCCTCGATGCATACTTTTGCCTCTTTCTTCAGGTGCCTGTGATTAGAAAACATGTAAACATATTATTAGTCGACACAATATGGAGACAAAGGCCCGGTTTTAAAAACTAACAGCACCCTGAAGGACTAATAGTATGTCATGTCTCATTCATTATGTTTGCATACCTATCCAAAACAACCCACTGTGTTTGGGTTTTCTTAGCTTCGGCAGCCACCACCCCACGCGCAGTGCCACAAATGACCTTGATTTTCATCTTTATCTATCAAAAATTAATCAAACAGGAGGAACTTATTAAACTAGACAATCTGACGATATATTTTAAATAGAGCAAGAACAGGCAGAGGAAACAGACTCACCTTGTTTGAATCATACATATCATGAAGCCGAAGCATCATTTGAGAGCATGATTCCGTAATATCTTCCTTCTGATCTCTAGCATCACCCGAAAGAGATTTCCATTGCCCGGTAGTACAATCGCTGTTGAATTTTGAAAATTTCCATAACTTATGACCTGAAAAGTCAACACATGGCATTTAGCTCATAGATTGAGTCAAAAATATGTCTACAAAACATGAAACTTAACCATAAATGTAAAAAGCTAACGATTTCAGTTGCAAAAAGATGATAAATGAACTCTTTAACTCAAGCTCACATGCATGCTACATAAACAGTGTGCATCAAGAAACTCATATTTAGTCTTCCACATTCGAAAAACAATCAGGAATTAGTATACTAGACCAACCTTCAGCAGAGTTTTGCACATAAATATAGATATGAAGTATCATAAACTCATACATGTAAAGAGTGAGAAACCCTAAAAAGTCAAAGTTACACTTCTGCAAGATCAAAGAGAACTTATGAACCCTAAATTAAAACACAAATAGAGTAAACACATAAATGGAGTTTAAACCACCACTGGCCTATTGGCCAGGTGTCCTGACAATACGTCTTGGTTCGATCCTCCTAGGTAAACACATGGGGTGGAAAAGGTTCGAAAAGGATCACGGAGATAACAGGGTTAGGGCATGTACATCTAAGTCAACCACACGCCTCCCCGGGTTACAAAAAACCTCATCCGTTTATTTAAATGGGGTTTAAAAGAATTACTTGAAGTGTGAGCAGGGATGACCACCAGCAACTTAGCACAATCACCGGGCTGAACAACATGAGTCAAAGCCCAAACCAAAGCATTTCTTGAAATTTCTCTTGATGCTTTCACAACAATTAGTACAACTCTCTCTCCAAGATTATCTCTAACTTTGCTACTTTTTTGCCTCTTCATCATTTTTCAGGAAACCAACCAAAACAAAAAAAATCAACCAAAAAAAAGCTATATTTTTTTCACTCTGTATGTGCCCAAAAACAGCAAGAGTTTACCAAATATGAAAGAACCCAGTTACCAAATTTGTTTTTCAAATCATGATAGACCCACCAACAGATTCAATTTTGTTTTTCAAGAAAATGTGGTAACTTTTCTCCAAAATCAGTGCCCAAAAAGGTATGTTTTTGAGCACTTTTTAGTTTTGATAAAGATTTATCCAAATACTCACTTTCTAAATTTTACTATTTACACAAATCATTGAATACCCACCAACAAGTTTATATTTTTAGTTAATAGCAAAACGCTTTAGTTAATTTTGTTGACATTGATTAAAGAAAAACAAAAAACAAAAACAAAAATTTATTTTTATTTTGGAAAACAAGAAAATATGGTTACTTTTTTATAAAATCAGGGCCAAAAATAAAGTGATCTTGAGAGAGCACTTTTAGTCAAGATTTCACAAGAAATGCATGTAAAAGAAAACAAAGAAAGCCTGCAAAAGAAATCGGATCACATTATTTAGGACAACAAGGTTAATGTTTATTATGTGTAAAACAACAAAAAAGAGCCAAAAAGAAAGAAAGAAAAAAAAGTATCAGAAAATATTAATGAAATGTACCCAAAAAAACAAAACCTTGAAGAGACATGGTGTGTTTAAAGTAATGACAAGGGTGTCCCACTTCTATGAAAAAATACCAAAATTATTGAGTCATTCATGATGGAATTGGAAGCCTCTCTCTTTCTTTATTCGATTAGATAATTAGATTAGATTGTTAGCCAAAGATCCCCTCATTCCAAATAAATGAGGTGAGCCATTGAATGCATTAATAATAGAAAGTTCAAGGTTTAAGTCCACATGAAACAATATAGTGAGGTTTAAGTCCTGGAGTTTATGGTGGGTTTCTTATTGTTGGTATGAATATGATCGGGTGGCCCGTCAATAATTTATATTATGGGACTGAAGTTCAATTTTTAGCTTCACCTTTGTGGCGTTTTTTCTGAATAGAACTACAAGATGGGCTTAGTCTATCCAGCGTTGTCTGTGATCGCGGCTTTAGATTCTTAAACAGGTGACAATGCCCTATTCGGGCTAACCGAAGAGGTTGTCGGTTTTTAGAATCATTGGTATGGTCTTTTTTTGGAGCTCGTCGGTTGGTGTGGGAGGAAAACCGAAGAAGAAAAAATGAGGTGGGTGTGTGTCCGAGCTCAATTAACCGCTTCAAAATTTTATTAAAAAAAAAACTTATTTTTTAAAAAACGGTTATAGAGCCGGGATTTTTTTCAAAGAAAAACTATTTTCTACTATAAAGACAACATTCATATAACCATTTTATTCATCCTTTCACTACTATACAACTAGAAATATATATATATGGGAAAATCATCCCTGCAGTTAACTGCAAAGATAAATTATGCAACCCACACACATAAATTTTAAATGAGAGATGTATTTTGTACATTTAACAGACTTCAAGGTTGATAACGGAAAAGAAAACAATGGAACAGCAGCTAAATAGCTGTTGTTGATTGCAGGGATGTTATCCCATATATATATATATATATATAGCTTAAATGGATTCAAACTCATATTACGACTCCGATATGGAGGCTTTTTTTACAGCAACAAAGGCTTTCGATCTGATACACACGCTCATTGTACTTGACTATTTAGATTGAAAAAGATAAAGAGAAGCCGCTTAAAGTTTAACGCAATAAAGAGCACCAAGAAGATGGTTACGTAGAGATCATTTTAGTGTCGTCGATTGGTCGTAGCATGATTACTTTGTCGAGTTACCAGTTCCCCTTTCCCCGGATTACGTCTGAAGACGGTTTTAAATGCGCAAGAAATTGTTTGCCAATGTATAAATTCGTACGCCAAACAACCTCTACCTCCGTGTTTTACAGATTTTCGTCAAAAACCTTGACAACACCGGCTTATCCCTTTTAACATTTTTCCAAAAGTGTGCACCATCGACTTCTCAAGACTCTAATTGATAAAACTTTGAACCTTCCGACAAACTACCATCAACGTTAATGTAATTTGTTTTTTAAATGTCATCTTTTTTTGTTAATGGCATTTTTTATTAATTAATATTTTTAAATTAACATAATGTTATTTTTTATTTATGTAATGCTTTTTGTATTAATGTAATGTTTATTTTATTAATATAGTTTTTGTATTTATAATATATGTTTTTTAAGGTATTGTGTTTTATTGGGAAAAAAAATTAAAGTGAAGAGGTGTTGAATATGTAAGTTGTTTTGTTAGTTTAAAAGTGCTTATGGGGTTGGCATCACTCCCCTCACATTTTTCCTACCACTCACTCCCAACCAATCCCCTTATGTCACCTCAACTAACCCTTCACTCATACCACAATCCATATTTCATTGGCAACACTCCCCTCACCCACCACTCACTATAATTTTCATTTTATTTAAAAACTTAAAATTATATTAAAAATATTATTATACATTACATAATACTAAAAAACATTTAAAGAAAACATTACGAAATATTACATAAATAGTAATCGTCATACAACCCACCATTTAATTTTATTTTTTTTTAATAATCATAATAAACAATTTAACTAGTCAAATCGTTTAGAATTTAAGGGTATAAATTGAAATTTAAGGGTATAAACCGAATACATATGTTATGTACATTAACAATACAAATAGGCAAATGGTTTAAAATTTAAGGGTATAAACTGAAACTTGCCCAAACATACAAGATTAATTTGAAAATATTTAACTAGTTCAAGGAGTTAAATGAAAATTATGTCATCTTTTTCCTTCCTTTGTATTATAATTGCAGGGTTTTTTTTTTCCATACAGATATATAGAGATATACACATTTATATAAACAAAAAAAATAAAAGAGCCGTTGCTATTAACGTTGCTATGCCTTTTACCGCACATATAATTCGCGTGGAAGTTTACCGCAAATCAACCCCATCACGCGTGGTGAAGTGATGGCGGCGGTGTTGCAAGGGATAACCGCGGGAATCTTTCGAGTTTACAACAACGATGCCAACGCCCTAATACATGTAATTTTTTTGTTTTAGAATCATAATTCATAAGTGTTAGTGTGTTAGTGGCTATAAAATATTAACAGTTGTTAATGTGGATGCGGTTTATCTTTATGGAAGTTGATGCCACTGGCAACAACATTTTTTTTTTCCCTTGTAAACGTTTATAAAGTTGGAATATGTTGTCATGTATGTTCGAGTAAACCAATATAAATAATATAAATTACAACAAAATATGGTAAATTAAATTAAGGTTCTGATTCAAATAAAACAAGTATTAAAGTAAAACAAATAAAAGAATCTTTTTATTTATTTGGAAATCGTTGTGCATCATGATAATCTTCGTGCATCAGTGTATATACTTGTGTTTTATGAATTTTTGTGCATCAGTTTTATCATAATCCAATGGTCAAGATCTTATCCTATTTATTTTACTTTAATACTTGTTTTAGAATAACACGTACCTTAAGTTAATTAGAACTTAAACTTGAATCTATCTATAAATACCAAATGTGGTATCTCATCGATTCGATAGTTAGAAAACTGAAAAACTTGGGGTTGTGTTGTATTGATAATGCTTGAAATGATCAAAATAGATAAATTAGCTATTAAAAAAAATAAAAAAAATATATATATATATATATATATATAATAATAAAAAATAAAGAAAAACAAATCAACTAGTTAAACGTCTCAAAATATGTCAAAAGTGTATATTTATTTCACCATATCCACACTACCAGTATGGTCTTGACAACACTGGCCAATCATATTGGTTTCGAAGTGAACCAAGTACAGAATGATGTGTTCGAGGTTGCACCAGTTAATTAAGGATGGTGCCCAGTTCGTTTATTCTTACATTGTCTTGTTAGGCTAAAAGGAATGGGGCTACCCAACTAAGGGGCGACTCACGACACGTGGTGCCTCGTCAGCATGTTGGGTAGCCTAAAAAAAAAAGGGGGAGTGGGGCTACTCAGGAGGGTGAGACGACTCGCGACACGTGTCACTTGCAATGATTGATTTTTTTATTTTTTTTATTTTTCTTTTCCTCCCAAATTAATAACAAATAATAAAAATACTAACTAATAATTATTATATCACATATATCCTTTACATTTTAATAAAAAAAAAAAATACTTAGGTATATATTAAATAAAAACAACTTAAAACTTCAAAAGTTTTTTTTTTTTAGTCAAGTCCGAAAACTTCAAGGGTTAAAAAGAAAAATTAAAAATATCTCAAAAGTGAAGGGGTTCAAACTGTTAATATATAAACTTGAAGGGTTATCCAATCATCTTCTTCACCATACACATAAAAAGAAATAAGCAGCAGCCATGGAAGGTGATAATTGAATTTGCCACAAACCTCGATCTTACACATATCAAATTACACTGATTATATCCATAAATTTCTCCATGCATTCGGAGAAAAAACATAAGTAGCTAGTCCATTTATTAATTAAGCAAATGTATAGTAATCAAATTTTATAGGTACGTAATCTATTGCCATTCAAACTTTTGTGTAAGGAATTTAAACATTTTAAGTCTTAATTTTTTATAATGCTATGAATTTTGTTAGAAATTTGAATTGCATATGTTGTGTAACATATAGTTTTATAAAAATGTAACAATTACAAAAAACAGATAAACATTTAGATGATTATAAAATATCCCCAACGTCATTCATATTCCATAAAATAATAATTCCATACCCGTTGACATCAACAGTAGTACGGAAGAGTTTAACTAATTTATTGCATTTGTCAGGTTCGTTTGTAAGAATTGAGACAAATTCATCAGAGAGTTGAGATTGACTACTATCACTGAAAACTTGTAACCTGTTAGAAACCTCATTCTCGGTGTCATAGATATACATTTGCAAAAACCGAGGTTTCTCATTAGCAGGAGGACATACAGTTCCAAGGCAATGATATATTTGTCCTTCGATTCTAAAGACGTATAGGCCAGATCCATTATTGATAGAGTCATCAATCTTGACACCGAAAGATGTCATAGAAAACATAGAATTATATGCACGTATATTTGTCAGAAATTCAGACATGTTAAAAAGTTTAATGATTGTGGAGTTGTAGTTCTTTGAAGAGGGCAACTTAACGCTACCTCCTTTACAACATTGATTATACCTAACATGTCCATTAACTGATGTAGAATGGTAGCGCTCTTTATACCAAAAAAACGCATTGCAATATTCACAAATCCAATTACAATCGCTGCTATCGATATAGAAAGACGTACCATAATCGGAACTATGGGCAATAGAGTAACGATAATGATCTTGCCTAGGCGTTGTATAGTCTTTGGTTTCAAACGTATTGGATAACGCATCAGGTGGAACGTCAGTGCATCGTTTACGTTTTCTTGAAGATGACATTTTTAAAGTAGTTGCAACATCAAAGAATTTATAAAGTTTTCTAAGATAATACGAGTAGTAATTAACAAAAATACATAGACAAAGAAACGTACTTATCTAATAGTAATATAGTTACGGGCTACTATAGATACAGTATAGAAAATATACAAAAAGGCAACAAACCTTATGACTGATGTAGAAACTGCCAAGCGTAACTGTATGTAAGCTGTTAAAAAAAACAGGGTTACATACTTACATGTATACAAAAAACCAAAGATTGGAAACAGAAACATAGAAGGTCACCTAATAGAGTGAGAAGCTATAGTGTAGATACATTACAGGAAATACAACAAAAGTAAGAAACCTTACGGCTGATCGATGTTAACCAAAAAACAAAGACAAAGAAACTCATCTAATAGAGTGATCGAGAAGCTAATATATATAGATACGTAAAAGTGGAACTACGTAGTACTGTTGAAGTAGTCATAATAGCTCATACGGGTGGTGTTCAATCAATTATATTGTTCCCACACCAGATAAAGGCAAATAATAACAACGTACATTATACAATATCAACCAACCAATGAATAGGAAGTAAGTGAAACATAACAAAAAAAAGTTATACCTAGATTTGTTTGAAGTAAGTGTATAACAACTACAGCTGAACAATACCAATCGTTCCGGAAAATGCTAGCACATTAATCGCTGAAAAAAACATGACGCATTTAGTTAAAGTCTACATTAGCTATTAAAATAACTTCACAAACATACAAAAATAACAAAAAGAATAGGCAATCAACATCTCAGGTATATACTATACTGAAGACGATATAGAGACAGAAGGCAATATATGTTAAAGGAGGTCCAATTAATATCTATATATTAGTAATCATCAGTTTCAGAAACATATATAATAATAATAATACATAATAATAATAATAATGATGCACCTATACAATGGAATTGGCAAACACTACTACAAGATTCCAGCGATAGACATGGACTATTAAATATTATAGATGTTAAGTACATTAAAGGCAAAAAAAAACACAACACAAAAGCCAAAACCACCAAAAAGATAACCGAATCCACATGTATGTATGTGTCCGTTTTTCTCTATGTTCACAGACATAAAATGGTTACAAAAGATAAATTATATATATGTGTGTGATTGATTATGAGAAATTAGATATTAAGGTTGTATTTGTTAGTGAGAAAAACGGCACCCATTGACAATTAGGAAAACATAAAATTAAGGAAAATAAAAACAATAACGTATCTTTGTCCAGATCATGAGGAAGAAATTGGAGTCAAATACATGTAAGTTACACAACATCTTAACTGTGGATTTTTATTTTTATTTTTTCATTACAAGAATAAAATAGCCAAAAAATGTCAGCTTAAAAGACTAAAATTATGACTTATACGGACATTAAAATTAAATAGTAGTTTGCAATGGGCGTAATGTTGCTTAATGTATATTTTATTTAGTCAGGTAAATAAGACCAAAACTGATCGCTTTTTGTATATTTTCTTTACTATATCTATGCTTTCATTTTAAGTACACACCACTTCAGGACAATGATTTTATGAAAGGATAATAGAAAACTTGAGAATAAGGTAAATAAGACAAGCCTACACTTATATTTGGGTAAAGAGGGTAATATGGGTTGCTTCAAGATAGTGAGTAGCTATAGTTATTGTTTAGATTCCCACATTCCTGAATATTAATGTATTGCAACTTAACTGTGTCTATAAGTTAATATCTATTCTTCATAAACTGGCAATATAACCCTTATACATTAGAGTAAAAGATTTCAGATTCTCGGCAAGTTATGTATGTGGTAGTGTTCTTATATAATGTTTCTTAATGTATATTTTCTTTACTGAGGTAAATAACACCAGCTTACAGTTACCACCATCTAACTGAATACTATATTAAAATTAAATAGTAGTTTGCAATGGGCGTAAATCACACAAATAGAATTAAATGTATACGGTAGTAGTGTTCTTATATAATGTTGCTTAATGTATAGTTTATTTAGTCAGCTAAATAAGACCAGCATACAGTTACCACCATCTAACTGATTGCCTTTTTTATATTTTCTTTATTATATCTATGCTTTCATTTTAAGTACACAACACTTCAGGACTGTGATTTTATGAAAGGATAATAGAAAACTTGCTTGGGTTGCATTCTTCATCCGATATGCTTTTACCCAATCGGGTTCCTACAACAAGACCAGGAGATCTGAAATATACTAGGTTGTGCAAAAACTGGAACAGTTTGGGCTGACCCTTATTTGGGTAAAGAGGATAATATAGGTTGCTTCAAGATAGTTAGTAGCTATGGTTATTGTTTAGATTCCCACATTCCTGAATATTAATGTATCGTCACAATTGCTACTTAACCGTGTCTATAAGTTAATATCTATTTTTCATAAACTGACAATATAACCCTTATACATTAGAGTAAAAGATTTTAGATTCTCGGCAGGTTATGTATGTGGTAGTGTTCTTATATAATGTTACGGTTACCACCATCTAACTGAATACACTACATTATAGGTACTGTGTCAATGCCACCATTGAAGACAGCAGCTCAACCACAAAAGTAGTATTCTTTAACGAAGCAATGACTCAAATGCTCGATATAACTTGCGAGGAGATTGTCATGAAACATGGTTACATAGATCAAAAAACGGTACCTGATCCCATTTTAAAACTCATAGGAATGCCATGTCTCCTCCAACTGACAGCAAGAAGAGACGGAACGATTGCAGTCAACAAAGCACAAAGGTAAACAAAGATAGGTCCACTCACGCCTGACCCAAAAATGTTGTCTCGAAAAAGACAGACACATGAACTCTTAGGTACAAAAACATTGCCGGCATTACAAATCCAAACCAACAACACAACACATGTATACTAACTATACTACTATCTTATAACAGGAAAGGAAGCATCAAACAAGAAACCAAAAGCCTAAACCCTCATGAAGAATTCAAGAAGCTGTGAAGAAAAAATCTTTTGCTCAAATGCAAGTTAAATACCAATGCCTACTACACATAAACTAACAAACCCTCATTGGTATTCTGCATTTTGTACAAATACTAAGAACATTAGCATGCATCAGGTAGTATAACAACTTTTGTTGTAGTCTTCTATAACTTAAAATTGAAGCTACAAAGCGACAACAATAAATATGCTTTTTGACTCCTTAGTATATATATGTTCGACATATACACAGATCAATACGTCTCATTAAAAGCCCGTTACCCCGCCGCAACGCGCGGGTAACAATCCTAGTTTAATGTATAAATGAACTCTCAATACTTGTATTATTCTCACACTAGCTTAAAAACCCATTTCATACATCAGTCATTTTTTAAAAATATCGTATAATATTTGTTTTTTTATGTTTACATAAAAGTACATAATATAATATGTTAATGATAATGACTTGTTACTTCTTGGTAACTACTATTACTTAATCATCACACAAACTTAATAGATTATATTTACTAGTTTTGGATTATTAAATTAAGGGGGTTAACATAGCAGCACCAAATTGCTACAATTATTTTTTTCCGTTTTCTTTTAAAATGATTGTGAGAAGGCTACACCATTGTTAGCTACTGACCAGATTTGTTTTTCTTCAATTAAACAAGGGGGAAAATTTCTAATTTTTTAATCACCTCTTACTAAACTAAAAAATTACATAAAATAGCCCTAAAATATTTAGGCTTTGGGTTTGGGTTGTGAAAATAATTGCACCTTCCGGGTCAGCCCGAAACCCACATTCTTCTAGTCTAAACCGAACCATCATTATTCATTCATTCATTCGCATACAACAACAAGAAGCATATCGAAATCCACTCAAATCAAATCAAATCAAATCAAGATGACCCTGAAAACCTGCTGCTTTTTTTACTTGGTTTTCATCATAATATCATCAACTATCGCCCAAGATTTATCATCATCAGTGATCTCAAGATTTCAAGAATATCTTAAAATAAACACAGCCCATCCATCACCAGACTACCAACAAGCTGCAGACTTCATTCTTTCTATTGCTAAATCACTTTCCCTTGAATCCCAGACCATTTTCTTTGTCAAAAACAAACCTTTAGTCCTTTTGAAATGGCCCGGAAAAAACCCGAAACTTCCTTCCATTCTGCTGAATTCGCATACTGATGTCGTCCCAGTCGAACCCCAGAAATGGTCTCATTCTCCATTTGAAGCTAAACTTGATGATCAAAATGGTAATATATATGCTAGAGGGTCACAAGACATGAAATGTGTTGGACTGCAGTACTTAGAAGCTGTTAGGAACTTGAAAAAAGATCCGGGTTTTGAACCACTTAGGACGATATACATTTCGTTTGTTCCTGATGAGGAGATAGGTGGACATGATGGGGCTGAAAAGTTTGCGAATTCTGAATTGTTTGATGAGATGAATGTAGGGATTGTTTTGGACGAAGGGTTGGCGTCTCCTGAGGATTATTATAGGTTGTTTTATGCTGAGAGGTGTCCTATGTGGTTGGTGATTAAGGCGAGTGGTGCACCTGGACATGGGGCGAAACTTTATGATAATACGGCTATGGAGAATTTGTTGAAGAGTATTGAGAGTGTTAGGAGGTTCAGGGCGTCGCAGTTTGACTTGGTTAAGGCTGGGCTTAAAGCTGAAGGTGAGGTTGTTTCGGTTAATATGGTGTTTCTCAAAGCTGGAACACCTTCTCCCACTGTATGTATCTATCCGATTCGTTACATATTTAATAATTTACATATATATATATATATATATATATATATATATGTTATGGAAAAGGTTCATGTGAGAACCATTTGAATTGGAAGAACCATGAGAACCTTTAAGTTATAACTTAATAACTTGATAT
>JAOEHQ010002353.1:0-18856 GCA_025447715.1 Asclepias incarnata
ACTTCCACACCCTGCTTGATCTTCTATCTTCAATCTTCATCTTCGACTTGATTGAATGCTATTGATATGTTGATGCAGCTTGGCATGAATACAGACTTCCATAAGATATTCTTTGTATAGCATGAAGTGTGTTCTGAGTCAGATTAAAGGTCTCAAGCTGGTACAGCTCAGACTGACTCAGATCAGATTACAAGAATTCAAAAGATTTTACTAAGTGTTTTACTATCAGATTGTCATCACCAAATCTATACATTACATTATGACTCAACATTATCAAATTGGTTTTGCATTCATTTAAAATTGTAATCTTAAAAGTATATAAACAATTCATTTAAATAATTAAATGTATAAATGATATAAGTTTTGTGAATTATTAATTACATTACTAATTTAGTTATTGTAAAATATATAACTTTGTTACATTTATTTATTACCTAGTTAAGTAATGATGTATTAATGTTAACATTCTAACGAATAAAATGGCAAAATAGATGTTTATAAGTATTTATTACATGTTTAGGCGTATTTAGACGTTTTTAGAAAAACAAACAGTTATATTAATTTAAATTTCAGACATTTAAACCATCTTTTAACATTTAAAAACGGTATTCAGATTCAGATGAAAACCTCTTAAAGAAAACAAATATGGCCTTAGATTAGATGCATGCATATAATCTTTAAAAGTTGTTTCCTTTGTTATATTGTGGTGATGTCATACTTTAGAAGTGTACATCGACTATCATTTATATGCATTTGCGATATATGCATTCGAGAGGCAACACTTATCCGCCACTTCCAACTTCATTTTTTATTTTATATTTATATATATATAAATGTTTATGGATGTCCGATTAATAGATGCGGGGTCGGCCCAATAGCATATTTGGGCTAAACATCCACTTTGGGCCTCCAAAAGTCTAGGCCTCCCATATTTTACATAATGGGCGTAATGTTTTGTATATTTTGGCTTAATGTTTTGTATATTTTGGCTTAATGTTTTGTATATTTTACCAAATAAGAGTTCCAGTCTTCATTTTAAAAAAATCCCTAGTCGACACTTGATAGAAATCTCACACAGCTCTCAGGCAGAAGGCAGCACAAACGCAGGTACCCCTCTTTTTTTTTTTCTTTCTTTGTTTACTTTACTTTGTAAGCTAATAAATTAGGCCCCCAAAATTGATCTCGCTTAAGGCTACCAAAAAGATTGGGCTGACACTGAATAGATAATATATTGACACGTGTTTTTGCATATTTTGGATATCATATCATTACAAGGAATGTATTTTAGTGCATAGTGCATTTGTTGGGTATTTGGTAAGGCCTTAAGTAAATATAGTATCATTATCAAACTCTATAAACAAACGTACGGTACGTTATGCACTGTTTAATTGTTTTTGTTTATTATTATTATTATTATTACTAGCAGCAGCAGTATGCGTGTTTAGTTGTTTATCTTGTCTATTACAATAAAATCACAGCTGTAAACTCTTCTATGAAGTTAAAAATGTATGTAAAAACAAAAACTTCCATATGTATTTACAGTAACTCACAACTATTTTACATTAATATGCTTAACTTATCTGATTGTCTTCTCAAATATTCATTTTGTCTTCATTTTCTATACCTTTTTGAGTGTTCACGGGCTTAATAATGTTTTTAAATTAAATCATAATTAATTACCAAGGTTTTTAAGATGATTGTTGTAATTTTAAAATTTCAAACAGTTATGATATATATTCTCTTTTTGTGTATTTATAATGATACTATATTCTATTGAACAATAAAATATAGAAAAATGATAACGACAGCTCTAAGGAATATTGTCAGTAACAACTTATTACATGCTTAAAAAGTATTATTTTATATATTAAAAAATACCTCCTGAATTTCATAACAGCAAAGTATAAATTTTAATACACCCAATTAGTTTAAGGGTTGTCAGTAACAGAACCCTAAAATATATCAGGGTTTGTCTAATATATATCTTCCACCAGCTAGCCTCCTAATGCATTTTATGTTGTTTAACATGGTAACCTTGTCCTAAAACGCTTCAGACAAAACTCGATCATCACTAGGGAGATTATTCATTCTTTTTGATTAATACTCTTCGTTGTTGTTGTAAAGTATGTGTATCATTACACTTAAATCATCGCCAATGTGGCATAGTGGTAAAACAATATAAAAGGTTTAGAAGAAACCCAACTTCGAACACCACTAGTTAAACATCTTGAGATGACAATAGAAAAAGTCTAAGAAATAGTAATTGAAATACCAGTTAGACTGCGTATATCAGAGCCAAATATTTAACTTTCTCGGGATAGCCTAAAGAAGGATCCTTCTTCATTTACATGTATCATATTTGTTAACAAAATTCTTATGATTTACATTGTACCTTATGATATATGACTATCAACAATATGTAATTAGAATGCATAAAAGAAACTGTGTTTTTTGATTGGAAATTTCAGGGTTATTGTTTTAAATTAAAATAGCATTTTCGATGCATTTAATATCATATCAGTAACAACTTCGTTTGCAAAATTCTTATAGAGTAAACTTTATTATTTCTTCAAAATGGTCAAATGCTATTACACCAACTAATTATTACCACTAACTTAAACTTATGACTACAATATCTTAACGACAGACCGATTCCAGTGGGTGGACCAAGAATCGGAAGGTAAAATTCTTATAACATTAAATAATGAGGAAGTGACAGGATAATGTCAATTTGAGTTAGTCTACTGGAGAGAATAAATCGTGTATTTAACAATGAAAAATGATACATCTTCTTAAAAAATCAGTCTAATAATCTTTTTAACAACTTGATTATATAACAAGTGTTTTAAACCACTAGGGTGGCGGTCCAGTGGTTGGGTATGTGTCTTCAAAAATGGGAGAAACTTTCTGGATGTCACAGGTTCAATCCATTCTCCTAAAAAAAAGATACCCTAATGATGACAGAGGTTCACCTAGTCTAACTCCGGGTTCGCAAAAGTGAGTCAGCTCTTGGGATTAGTCTGCTCGCAAAACGAGTGAAACACCCAAGGTTACCAAAAAAAAATATCATGATCAAGTTGTTAGGAAGATTATTTGATTGATTTTTTTAGGAGGATATATCATTCTCCTTTAAAAATAGGTGTATTGAAAAATATTTGAAGTAATTTAAAAGTAAGAGTAAAAATGATACAATGTTTAACCGTTTTAATAAAAAATAAAAAAAAGTAAGTAAAAAGAGATTTGTAAAGTAGTAAATAAACCAACTCATTTAATTGGATTGGTTACTGGTGTGCCTTAAGGTGAGTCAGAAAGGGGTTCTACACCAGTTCTTGAGTTTAACTCTTAGCAAGAGGGTTTTTTTTCCCGAAGGGTTTAAATAAGGGAATCTGCTGATCAAGGGGGTTTTCTAGCGTCAGTTAAGACAACATATGCTAAGTCTTCTGACATTCACGAGTAATTCACACTTAAAAAAAAAATAAAAATTAAAGTGGTAAATAAATAGGGATAAAGAAAATGACAGTTATTGGTTGGAGTTTAAAGTACCTGATAACAAGGAGCAAAAATTAACAAATAAGCGCGTGGATCCCTACGCGCCCTGGATATGCGTCAACCTAGGAAGGTGGCGGGGAACAGCCTGGTTTGCCTGCCAATCTTAATATATACATATATTTTTTTTATTTTATTTTATGTTATAATAATCACTCTCTCTGTCTAGCTCATATATATATAAATATATACATACACACATCATGATTATATAATATATAATAAGCTCCTACGTATGGTATGGGTGGCTTATTGATTGCCGAAGTTGAGTACATTCAGGAAAAAGTGTTAAAAGAAAAACCCATTCCATTAACATTATTATTTAAACTTACATTTGTATGTTCTTTCTTTCTTTCATGTATGCACACAATGTGTTTGTATAAATGTCTCTGAGAGATAAAGATACTTGATTTATTTTTATTAAAAAAAATTCTGACAATTATGTGTTACACCCTATATATAGTATAGTATATAAAAATTGTTGTTAAAAAATGCACATGGCCTTTTGAGCAGCTTCTTCTTCTCCTCCTCTCATTCAATATATATATATATATATATATGTGTATGTATGCAAATGTTTTTCTTTTACTTAACTCACATGGTTTGTCTCTCTACCATATTCTCTTTCTATGATTAATTTGTGAACTAAATTTTGTTTTGTTTATTCATTGACTAATGAGAGAGCACTTATAAGATACTTTCCAGATCTATTGTGCAAAAAAAGAGGATGATGATGGTAATGATGATTTGTAAGGTTGAATGGGTGGTGGTTCTCTACAATACTTTTGGTCTAAGTGGCAATAGTTAATTAAACAAGCATACTTATTGGTGTAAAATATTGTTGGGTTTCAATCATTTGTGATAAATATTTGTGGTTTTCGCCAACTTTCAAGAATTTTGAGCAAGGCGGATATTCTTGGTTGGTGTTTGTGTTGTTCTTCGAGTTGACGATTGTTGGATCATATCAGTTGGCAAGATATATTGGTGAGTATCATCAGAATTCGATTCATGGGTTAAATATTGCTCTGTTTTTATCTTTAAGGTTGTTCTGTTGGCATTTGTGATTTGGTTTTTTTGATTCAAGGGTTTAAATTATTATAAATTTTGATGATGAGCCGAAAGGCTTTCAAACCTTTTGGCTTATGATCAGTTTTTTTTCTTTTCTTTTTAATAGTATGCCTATCTGAGTTAGGATGGTTACAGGCAGGTGTTGTTATTAGCTATACTTTGTGTACATAGCAAGTGCCATCTTGATACACCATGGCGCGGCCCTGGTGCACAACGGCTCTTTGGTTTTGTGAAGGTTGGGTTGGGAAATCTGTGTGAATTTTGCATCTTTACCTTTCCACTAATGAGATAATTGTATATGTGTTGAAAAGAGTTGATAAACTTCTACTGATCATGATTCCATCAATCTTCATATGCAGATATAAACGGCTGATAGCGCTTACTAATGCTCAGACTTACCACTCTATTAGAAAAATCATATCTTGATACCAGGTTTGTGATCATTTGGCTGTGCTAAAAATGGTACATGAGATGGAGGATGACCTTGTTGAAGATATGGAGGTTGAAATCCTCCCTTCAATGTGGCCTGAAGATATTGATGAAGCTGGAAAAAAGTTCAATGTGGAAAAACTGGGACTCCATGACAATATGTTAGAGGATGTGGCCTTCATTGAAGAACCTAGTATAGTTGACTTCAAACGATTAGTAGAACTCACAAGTTACAGTGAAAAAGGATCCTCACAGTTGTCTTATCTTGTGCAAAACTGGGAGTATAAGCAGGAAAATGCTGTGAGACTTCTAAGGGAAGAGCTAGAAAGTTTAAGCAAGCAACAACATGAAGTTGAGTTGAAAAAGTTAGAGATATTTGAACAACATCAGTTTGAAGAGCAAAGCTATGGAGGTGTTAAGCGGCCTGTTTCTGTGTTGGAAGAAGGTTATGAAATATTTCAAGATGTACCTAGGAAAAGAAATGATTTTATTGTGGAAGAGAAACAAGTAGAAATAGATGCAGAGTATGATACACTTGTATACTGGAAGCAACAGGCGTTGCATTTAGGAAAATTACTGGAAGCTAGTGTTCACCGAGAGCAGATACTCTCGGAGAAGTTGGAAGAAAGTATTGAAAAACTTGAAAAACAGTCTTCCCCTGTGGAAGAACTTTCCCAAATCTTGAAAAGAGCTGATAATTTCTTACATTTTGTTCTTCAAAATGCACCTGTTGTTATGGGCCATCAGGTATTCTGTTTTACTTCATTTGTTTAAATTGGTTTTGTGCATCATGTTAGTATTAAAGATGTCTACCTAATTTCCAAACCGAAAATTGGGTCACCTAATCCAATTTATCCGAATCAGGGTTCAGGTTTTCGGGCGGGTTTCAGACTACTCGAATAAGAGGGATCTCGGATAACTGATTTTACCAAATATCAGTTAAAACTTCATACCCTTCAATTATTCAATTAATTGTACTTGGATCTATTAGAAGTGGAATTTTATTTTATAATTGGATTTAGATTTGGGCTATTCGGGTTATGTTGTGTGGATATATATACAAAAAAGAATAACAATAATTTCTTATCTGGGTTTCAAGCATTGTCCGATTTAAAAGAACAATCCTGAAATCTAACCACTAAACTGATTTCTTATTTTGTATCACCCAAAACCTGAATAACCGGCATTAATGTATTAGGTGGGTTATTTGGTAGTCCCGATTTATGAACACCCTTAGTTAGTATGTTGCCTGATAATTGGATGGTTTTTAATATTTGCAGGATAAAGATTTGCGATATCGCTTTATCTATAATCATTTCCCAGGTTTAAGAGAAGAGGTAATATGATCCCCACCAAAGTTCATCTTTTAAATGAGGGGAAACAATCACTTTTCTTAGTCATTAATTCAAGTTTATTATCGTTGTAAGTTTATAGCTCTTTGGTTTTGAAACATGTCTTTCTATGTATCTTATTTTTACTTTTATGCCCAGGATATTATTGGAAAAACAGACATAGAGATATTCAAAGGTGGTGGTGTAAAAGAATCCCAAGACTTCAAAAGAGAAGTTCTGGAGAGAGGATTACCAGCAAAGAGAGAAATTACTTTTGAGACCGAATTATTTGGAGACAAAACATTTTTAATATATGTTGAACCTGTTTTCAGCAAAAATGGAGAGAAAATTGGTGTTAATTATATGGGTATGGAAATCACTGATCAGGTCAGATCGTCTTTAATTTAACATGTTTATATTCTAAGATAAATATTCAATGTACTTACAAAGTAACAGTTCCAAGTTCTTAATACCGTAACAGGTGAAAAAAAGAGAAAAAATGGCAAAACTTAGGGAAGAAATAGCTGTGCAGAAGGCTAAGGAGACAGAACTTAACAAAACTATTCATATTACAGGTTGGTAAGCTTTTTTTCGCTTTAATCAAAGTTAATGGCTCTTTGAAAGGGGTTCAGACATTTAAACTGAAATACCCCTCAACATGAACTAAACCAAATTGCATCGTTAAAATGGAACAACATATACAACTGAAGCAAGTTCAGACGTTACTACTTCCATCTGCATCCTAATGTTGATTTCATCAAATTTATTATATACATCTACCCATCTCATTTTCTTTATGATTTAAACAACTTTTGCCCACATCACATCTTAAACTCACTTTTTACAAAAACAAAAACTGCTTCTAAATTCGGTTGGTGCTTTGATTGCCTTCACATGACTTAAATTTCAATCAAGGTTTCCAACACCTAAGCCGAAACAAAAATCCATCAAATGACTAGATTTATTTTTCACATTTTACATCGAACTCTAAATGTGTCATTTTCTCATTATCTGGTCAAGAAATCTCAAGCCCAACATTCGCTTTTGCGTTCCAACTTCCAATTTCAATAGGATAACTAAAGTCTGTCACGTGCAAATTGCCCATTCTTCATACTTATCCCAACAAGTCAAATTCTGTAAAGATTATATCTGATGCATGCCCTAATTTCACTTGTTTTCTTGTATTCATCAGATTATATTAACAGAACCATTTGCATGTATATTTCAAACAGTCAGTAACGATTATCACAGGCCTCACAGATTCTTGATATTTTCTTGTTTTACGATTTCCAGAAATTGAACTTTCTTGATCTACCTGGGTTTTTCTTCAGAGTAGGATTTTTTTTTTTACCTCTTTAGGGCTAAGTGCGTCAGTGTTTCTCATTATTTTCTTTCTAGTCATACCCATACGTAATCTGTTCTTCTTAGATTAAAATTTTCATAAATACTAGTAATTAGACATTGGACTATTACATTATTAACCAATCAACTTCTTGCAGAGGAAACAATGAGGGCAAAGCAAATGCTAGCAACCATGTCACATGAGATAAGATCTCCACTATCAGGGGTCGTTAGCATGGCGGAGATTTTATCTACTACGAAACTTGATAAGGATCAGAAACAACTGTTGAGTGTCATGTTATCTTCTGGTGATTTAGTCCTTCAACTTATTAATGACATCCTTGATCTTTCCAAAGTTGAGTCAGGTTAATATCCAGTCATTTATAATTTGTATTTCCTATTAAACATGCATAATTGTTTGATTACAAAGGTTAGAATAAAAGATGCTATTAATAGAGGTGGCAATTTTGACCTATATATATATATATATTATCTATATCATTCGGCTAAAATCTAAAAAAGGAAACGGTATTGAAAGTTGCCATGAGTGTATTTTAATGCATAAATGTCCAAAAGCATTTTATTCAAAAATTAGAATCATTATCGAGGTAATATATTTTTGTAATCATATTTGACGAACTTATAAAATATATTTTTTTGGGGAAAAAAAAAACATGTTGCGATTCAATGTGATCCAAAACCGCACCAAAATTTCTTTTTTACTCATACCTCTTAAGACCTGCAATCCAAATCGCCCAACCCATGAATTTTGCCACCACTAATGGTAAGTATCTGAGATCTGGCAGAAGTTTAATATTTATGGATTGTTCTCAGGAGTTATGAAGCTGGAGGCTACGAAGTTTAGGCCTAGAGAGGTAATCAAACATGTACTTCAAACTGCTGCAGCATCGTTGAAAAAAATGCTAATATTGGAAGGACATGTTGGAGATGATGTTCCGGTGGAGGTTAGATTAATCTATATTCTGTGAAAAGTCAAAGCAATTGAACAAAAAGTGAATAACAACAGCTATAACTTTATATATATTTATATATTTACAAAAATAAGAAAAAGATGAACTACTTTTTAAAAAGAAAATGTTTATGTTAACAATAATCCAATTTCAGGTAATTGGTGACGTTCTACGGATTCGACAAATCCTCACAAACTTGATCAGGTATGACTACCAGTACCACACGCCAAATGCTCTTTGTAATTTGTGTAGTTAACCAACACTTTAAACTATCTAATCTATGATTCTATAGGAAAATCTTTAAATATCTATATTAACTTCAAATCTTGGAGGGTGTCAACGCCCCTCTCTGTTTGTCATTTGTGACCAAATAAATGTTATATATTTTATGTTGCCTGAATGAAATCTTGTATTACTTCTCCCCCACCCCGCCCTTGAAGAAAAGAGAACACTTGATTTGTTCTTCCTGAAAAAGGAATCTAGTTTTTATGTTTAATATTAAGACGAATTTCATTTGTCCTGGTCACTTTCGCTTTCTTAAAGATCAGGTAATCACTTAAAATTCGTTTTCTATCATGTGTAAAATCCTCCCAGAAAATTCCTTCTATTTTTCTGGAGGAACTATAATTTGGTTCCTCTGAGAACGGAACAAATTTTAAGTTGTATTCTGCACTTGTTATGATCAACTTCTATCATCAAAATTTACGTTATTTCTGCAAGCTTCTGAAGACATTATTTTGTACAGCAATGCTATCAAGTTTACCCACCAAGGGAAGGTTCAGATCGATCTTTATGTGATACCCGATCCAGAACTGAAGATAAACGCTGATGACAAATCAGTTTCAGTACAAAATGGAGTCGTGTTAGATGAACATGAGAAAAATGAACCTCATTCACATGAATCCGTAGTGTGGATACGCTGTGATGTTAAGGATACAGGGATAGGAATACCAGGTACCTTTCAAATATCCAATTTTCTAGCTGTTCCTCTTATTAAAAAGTGATTTCTTTTTTGATACTTACTTTATTGCCATGATGTCAGAAACAGCGTTACCAAATTTATTCAAGAAATACATGCAAGCCGCTACAGATACAGCTCGGAAATATGGCGGGACTGGATTAGGTTTAGCAATCTGCAAACAATTGGTAACATTTTCTAGATTAGATTCTTTTGTATATAATTGACCAAAATGAGATTTTAATAACAAATAAGATTGGAAATTTAGTAATCAGACTGATTTTCTTCAGGTTGAGCTCATGGGAGGACATCTCACTGTCTCAAGCAAAGAGCATTTCGGGTCTACATTTACATTCGTTCTACCTTATAAAGTGTCACATGCATGTGATAGTTCAGATGATACTGATGAATTTGGAGATATGAATGATAACGAGTCTGAAGATGAGGACATCAGTTGTGGCTTCTTTCAATTCCAGCCACACACTTTGGGCTCTCTATTTACCTCTAATGATCTCGGAATTACCCATAAAGAAAGAATTGATGTCTTTTCAGAGGATTTGTATTCAATATCTTCCAATAAAGTTACTCCCAAAGAGATTGGTACAATAATGGAAGATGATTACTCTTGTTTTGATACCTCATCAGAACCCAAACGTTCTTTGAACTGTAGCCCAGTGAATGAAAAAACCAATTGCATCAAGAAACAAGATGAAGTAACTGCTGTTTCATGCTCACCTTCTGATCATCAGTTGCATAATCCATGTGAGGCGAGAAAGGATTTCAATAAAAGTTCAGAGCATATTCTTAACAACGGGCAAGAAGTTCCCAAATTAGCAATGAAACCCAAGATTCTTCTTGTAGAAGATCATGTGGTCAATGTGATGGTGGCACGACGAATGATGAGGCAGTTGAATCAAGACATGGATGTTGTTAATAATGGAGCTGAAGCTGTACGTGCTGTTCAGAGTTGTGCTTATGATCTTATTCTTATGGTATTTTCTTCAACTCAAAATTCGCAATAATCAGGATCTGGTGTTTGGATTAACAGATTCTGCTTCTAAATATCTGATTATATAGTTGTCCATTATTCAGTTTTGTATAGTCACCTCCAAGGTGGCCTAGTGGTTAACATCTTGGGATCTTTAAAAGAGGTCTCATGTTCGAATCCCGTTGGGTACAATCTTGGGATGGCCAGGGAAGGGTTCGGAAACGGCCACGGGATACTCCAGTTAGGCCGCGTACATCGAAATCAAAAAGACTCTCCCTCCCCGGGTAACCTGAATAGGGAAAACCTCATATTTTTACCCGTATAGTAAGCTTCATATCAGCAGAAACAGTAATAATATATCAAGGGTAAACCAAAATAGCTATTTACCCCATATTATAACCTAGTATGGATTTCTACTCCTATATCACAATACGTTCTTTTCTTCTTCTTTTTTTCACAAAAAAATGTCCTATTTGGTGAATATTAGAAGTTCAAATAACAAACTTCAAGCAATTGATTCCTGGGAAACAATGAGCTAGCTCTATCTGTCAATGCATTCGGCTAGGCCCTCCAAGTTTAGGCAATTTTGAGTCGGGTGCATAAAACTGAAATGTTAGTGACTTTGCATCATGTGCAGGATGTGTGTATGCCTGTAATGGATGGCCTTCAAGCTACTAGACTCATCCGTTCATTTGAAGAAACAGGCAATTGGGATGAAGCAAGGAAAGCTGGAGTTGAGCCAAATGGTTCCCATTCATATGATCAAGTGTTCAACGAGCCCAGAAAAAGAGTTCCCATCGTTGCAGTAAGTACCTTGAATCCTTCATTTTCAGTGTTCTAAAAAGTAGGGCAACTTACCAAAAACCGTCCCTGGACTGGTAATTAGAGGTAGAAAGAAGGATGTGTTGGCGGTATGGGTAATGGTCAAAATGGATAAATTTGGTAGGTTGGGTAGGCTGGCCTAAAACACACATTCAGTCCATTTTTTTAACAAACATAGTTTTGTAAAAATATAATTTACTTGAATGAGTTGATTTAAGGTTCTATGCATTAAAGGTACACTTTGGAGACTTTTGAGCAATATAAACCGCTTGATTCATTCGGCCGCTTGGTCCACATGATCAAGTTTCCTCAACAACAATACCCAATCCCGCTGGGATCCTTATCTATAGATAAATGGGTCGAAATGCTTACCAGCAGGTGTACTATTGAACTATAACTAACAAAACTTGTGTTGTTGACCAGATGACTGCAAATGCAATGTCTGAAAGTGCAGAAGAGTGCTTCGAGAATGGTATGGACTCATTCATTACAAAGCCTGTTACACTTCAAAATTTAAAACAATGTCTCAAACAGTATGTAGAGTGATAGGGTATCACCCTGTATATATGCGTGTGTGTGTTTGTATAGAAATGTGAATGCGAGTTAGGAAAGTTTTGTAATCTATGCTTGGTCTTTTTCTCGTCCTCTTGCTTTATCGATCAGGGTATCTTTTTTCCAAATGATTATATTTTCTAGTCTAGAAGGTTAACATGTGTAGCTTAGCAAAATAAGGACAGGTGGTTATCCAGAAGCAACTATGTAGAGGACGGGTTGAATACCATCCAAGCTGAACATCTATAGTTCTGTAGAAGCGGAATCAAATATTAATAGTAAAAAGATTTTGAGAATTAGTTTTTCACTATGATGCCGTGCGGCTTATGTGTTTCTTGAACTTTTACATTATGCATGAGAAGAGAGTCTATTTCTTTGTATTAAATATCGAAGATTTTAATCGCCATTTTTAAATATCTTTCAATAGTTACGGTACAGAGTATTTTTAATCACCATTCTTGTTTTTGTTTCCAAGTTGTTTTGTTGGAGTAGTCGATGAATCTGACTCATACAATCTCTGTACGAGTTTTTCAGTTACCGTATAAAAAAGAAGTTTCTTCTTCGGATTTGAACTGAACTATGACCTCTCTTTGATAACCACACATTATAGCTTCTTACAAAAAAATCTAAAAATATGTGTTGATGTCAATTATAGGGTGGTGAATTACCTCCTAAATCTTCTCATAAACAATATTCGCTGCGTTGCTACGCTACCAATTATATACCGAGTATGAATTAACCAGATAGCATAATATCTATCAGTCAAACACATTAATTAACATGTTATCAATAGCAGCTGAGATATTAACATTTTTTCCATCAATTTGTCTAATTTTTCATTCTCCTATTACGATCATATGAAAATAGTCTCTTCAAGTGTTAACCGCAAATTGGTGATAGTATATATATATATATATATATTTCTAATTTTGCTTATTGTAGAGGCAACATTTCACCTTTGTTTTTGGGCAGCAGCTGCTTCTATAGCAGAATGTTTTGCTTGATTCAATAGTATGTGCGTGCATCATAGACAGTTTATAGAATAGGAACGGAACGGACATTGAAACAGTCCCAAGACTGGATCCTAATAATAACTGAAGTTGCAAAGGAATATGTCTATAGCAGTTGTAGATATAACACCAAAATGTTAGTTGGATGGCACACTCTGCCTTCAATCCCGCACGCAGGATCGACTTTTTGCTCCAACAACTATTTTTCAGCTTCCTTTAATAAGTAAAAAAGACGGCTTTCTTGGTTGAACCAGCTGGTCCAATCTGGTTTAAAAACTAGGGTTATAAGCATGAATTATATATAAAAGAAACTTCCACTTCATTTTTATTTCAACAAATATGTAGACAACACTGCATTTGACGCACAGGGAAAGCCAGTTGGTTATTTGTTTCTTTCTAAAGTCAAAACGAATTAATTTTTTTTTTTAACTTCATCATAGCTAAACAAGTTGAAAATTAATTTAACCATACATTTAGTTGGAGCCAAGCAATTTCAGAAAAGAAAGACCACGGGTGAGGGGCGTGGGAGATGTGTCTCGGCGGTTCAGTGAAGTACAACACAATCAACATGAATTAAGAACTGTTACAATATATCAAATTACATACTACACCTACAATATGATTTTGAATTACAAATGGTTAGTCAAACACTAGATTAGTCATAATACAAGGACTCAATGATATACTCTACCTACTCTAACCCTAAAAATGAGCACAAACTCGGATTCACTCATCTGCATCAACAAGAAGACTACAAACTATCAAACAAAGCTACAATGTCGTCGCACTAGGATGCACTACATTCATTGATGAAAACATGCAAGAACCAAAGTTTCATAACTAACCTCCCATCAATTACCTTTTCCTCTCCCTCTTCGGGTGCTCCTACTAGTTCTGGTAGCTGCTCGGTTTTCAGTTGTGCCATCTGTCTTTGTAGCCAAACTATGATCGTTGGTGTTAGAGCTACTCTGAGTATTATTGATGAGAGGTATATCTGTTGATTCGGTCATGGGAAAAAGATTCTTGTCTACCTGATCCATTTCGTTAACCATACTATCATTTCCCTGGTCTACATCTCTCTCATCTTCTTTCTCTAATTCATTTCCTTCACTAATAAGCCTGGTAGTGGCGTTGTCCGAATGGGTACCCTTTACATAACCAAAAGCCTCCATCAGTTAAAACTAATTATCATGAAAGTATAGATGACGTGAATATGTGCGCAAAAGGTAACAACGAAACCTGCATTTTTTGGTTCAAAGTAGGTTGACCAGAAACGCTTAGGGGGCGTTTAGTTGGGGAAAACACCCCTTGTTTTCCATTTTTGTTTTCTAAGAAAACATGGAAAACAGAAAACGCGATCACATCATAGTTTTCCAAAAAAAAATCCAAGAAAACAGAAAACAATGTTTTCCACTTTTCAATGGGAAATTAGAAAACACTTTTTTTTTAATTGTTTTCTTCTTTTCATTTTAGAAACCTCAAATTATATTAACTCTCCCCCTACGCCCCTCGTCACCCTCCACAACTAAACGCGCCCTTAGGCTCCCAATCATTGCTTTTTTTATAGGAAGACTAGTGTGCAAAAATGATAATAGAAACTATTTCTATTTTAAAAAGAAAAGAAAACACCCAACTTTTTATTGATTTTAGGAGATTTATGCATTAAAAATACACTTTGGATGTGCAATGCGGCAAAGCCCAAAGTTATGGATGGCCCAATGACTCGGAATAAACTTAAAACTATGGTGGAAGGTATTATAAGTCGACGACTTTGAACTTATAAAGTTATCAGTTGATAAATTTCTATTCTTTTGATCATATGGGAAAGGTGGTTACAAACAAGTTTGAACTTACAAAAATAAGAATACAGGGCAAATTTTGGCCCTTCAGAAGTGAAACAACCCAAATCGACCCATTTAAGTAAAGGGGTCAAAACCACCAACTCTACAAATAAAGAATCTCCAAAACTACAAGTCACATCATATCAATGCATTGTTCCATAATGATTGAAAAACTTGATTCCACATTTATTGAAAACGCTTGTCTATTACTAAAAAGTTCAAAATCTCCGCCATGACAAAATAAAGAAAGAGTTTGAAAATTGGTTTCAAATTGAAGGTACCTCTGGTGGATCAAAATCAACATTAAAAATAAGCCTGTAAAGGAAAAATCTAGAAAATCTACTGCAAAAGATTACTATAAATGAACCACTAAATCAAAATAAATAATTTCCTGTTATTACGGGATGGAGGAGATAGGGAAGCAGGGAGTGCTACTAATAGAATAAATTGAGCTTAGCATACTTTTGGTGTGAACACAAACCTGATATTGCTCCAAAACTGGCTTTGTGGGATAGGAAGGTAAGGCTTCAGCAGACAAGTCATTCTGAGCAGTCCTCATATCTGACAGGATGATTTAAGTCAGCATGTATTCGATAAAATGAATATATTTGGGAACAGCTATAACTTATACATTTTCACATCCAACAAGTTGGAAGAATCTGAAAACACAAGGACACCAACCTGAGAAACCAGGAATACTCTCATCTGCAGCTAGGTTCACCGTTTCATCCCCTGATTTTGGTGTTTCTGAAGTGATTGGCTCATCTCTTTCCATGATGCCTTTGGACATGGCAGCACTCGCTAAAGAATGTTTTGGAGTATCATGTTCTAGTGCAGATAGTGCAAGTCGCACAGATCGATTACTGTTGAGCAAATCTTCAGTTGCTTTGGAGCGCACCCGGCGAAGTTCATCCTGAATATTCCATGATCCAGCGGAAAGATAATCTCTCTGTAGCATTCAGAGTTGATAAGTTGGAATAAAGATAAATTTAACTATACAAAGGAAGTGTAGTATGAAAGTCCACTACTGTAGAATCTCCCAAAAAACAATCTTTTGTCCATCCATTTTAACAAAAGTAAATCTTTTACCTATTTTCTCATTGACACTTATTTTCATTCCTGGGTTTTCTCAAATTTTTCTTATCAAGGGCCATTTTAGGTATTTTGATGTTAGCCAGAAGCTCTTGTTAACCTACGTGCCAAATCAAAATTTCCATTTTTTGGGATAGAGAGTCAGATTTTTGCTATGTTCCGTGGTAAGGAACAACAGCAAGATTCAAGACTGAGTAGGTACCCGAAACACTAATTTAGCTATATACATCAATAATATTATTATAGCAGACACATAGATAAATAATCCAATATAAAAAAGAGATTGCCGTAATATTGGATAACCACAACACAAATTTCACATACTTTCAGTACAAATGCCTATAGCATCATACATGAGTTCTCTTTGAGTACTATTTGCTCAAAAACTTGTAAATAAATGCATATATACACGTAGATGTGAAAATGTGAATACTTGTTTAATTGTGTCCTATATTGATAACTACGGATTTTTTGATATACAGAGGGTAGGCATGGCATGTCTTCATTCTACAACCATTAAAAGGGGGTTCCGGATTGCTTATTTATTTTTAGGTGCTTATTTCTTCTAAACTAAGCAGATAAGTAGTTTCATCCAAACACTCAAAACTCCTTACCTGCTTAAAAAAAAAAGAGCAGGTAAGCAATTATATAAGCAACCCAAACACCCCCATGAAAAGAAAAAGTGAACAGTTATGGACAAGGGATTCAATCTCATTGAATACGACATATTTCACTCCCTATAGCAGTAGCAAAACAAGATACAGTGCTAGCTAACAGATCACTAATAATTACGTGTAGAGCATCAAAATGATCACCTTTGTAGATGAGAAAGGAGTTCCACCACCAGAAGAATAGGGTGTTCTTTCCTTGAACAAATCTGCAGCTAATGGTGATGGAGTTAGAGAATTATCACGAATTATAGGAGATGCCCATGGCGGGCGAGCTTTCATATATGATTTGGCCACATCAATTGGAGAGCCTGCTTCGACTTCAGCCACCTTGATAAAACCAATAAATGAGACATTATAATGAACTGTATAGGGAACAGTGCATAGAAGACAATGAGTTTGTTTTTATGCAAGACCCAAATAATCATAATTTGACAATGTTCGCATCTTATGAAAGAAAAGTGCTGAAAATAACTTTCTTGAAGCATTACTTGATCTAAAGGTTCAGAAATCAATATCATTGATGTTTCATTCAACTGTGTCAAATGGAACATCAAATACTCGCAAGTTCACTTTCAAAAGAATGTAAACAAAGTACAAATTTAAAGCAATATCTCGATTTGCATTATACTTTGGAAAACTATGTGTCTTGTAACATTTATCTTCATTAAAGCATCTGATTTTATTAACAATAGCACACTTTATGTATCTTTGTAATATTACCATCACAATTTATTGCCAACACATATAAACAAGTTCTGACATATCAAATAGTTACAGATCAAATGAGACAAATGTAAGCCTAACCTGTGGTGTCATAACAGATTTGATAGTGCGGATGCCATTATCCATGTTTGACTTTACACCACGTCTAACTTTGTTCTCTTCAACCCACTTCTTTGCTTCCATGATAGCTTGACTGTGGATATCAGTCTCTGTTTATGAAGTTACCACTAACCATATTATTTAGGAACAGTTTAGTAAAGATAAATGTGATAAGATGTTCTGAGATATACCATTGTTAATCCCACTATGAATCATACTTGGTCCTGCATCGGCACCGTCCCTCGCCAAATAATCTACAACTCGTGAATTGATAATCTCTATTAGTCTATCACACTCTTCCCTGTTGGAGATATTAAATATATGTGTGAGCAGATAAACACTGGGAAACCACTGTATTAGCCAGTCTTCCATTTATGTGCAGAGTACAAAATAAGGGCAGCTTAAATCATTATCTCAAAAACAGTTTCAAAAAGAAGGTGCTTTGCAAAAAGTTTCAAAAAGAGGGTTTACTGTAATTTTCAGTGGTAGTAACTCTAATATTACATTAGAACCACTGAAGTTGGTCCCATACAATGAACTTACAATCATAAGCATAAATACAAAATTGACGGGTTATTTAACTATATTTACCAACCTAATTTCCATTTTTTCCCCGCATGTCACAACTTGTTTTTTTTATGTCTTATTTAACCATTGTACTTCTAAAACTTATCACAAAAAGCAATAAGAAAGCATAGAAAGCAGCAAGACCATACATGATCGTCTACCTTGGTAAAGACTGGAGAGAACAGAATAAACCCAGAAAATAAAAAATACTAATTAGAAAGCAATAGTAATATAAAATGTCAGAAAAGATACCTCGAATATTGTTCAAGCATAAGTAGCTGCTCAATTAAATGCAAAGTTTCACTCTTGTGCGAGGAACTGCCCATCTGCTGCTGTAGCAAAATCTAGTTAGAACTCATGTGTTACTAAATAGTTTCAAAGCCAAGAAGAACATGCGATCAATTTTTCTGATTGACTGTTCATTACCTCAAAACAGTATCTGTAAGAATGTGCAAGTGACGGTTGCAGTTTTTAAGGTTGTAATATGTAATTAACGAATCACATAAATACCTGATTCAATGCAATTACACTGTCAGAAGGATTCTCATCATCTCCAGAATCATCACCTGCAAAAGATAGCAGGTGAGAATAAAATAAAACTAAGAACTTCTGATTCATTGAAACAGTATTATTCCAGTTTCCAGAGATTTATCAGATTGTACAAATGTCCATTTTTACAGCGCATATCACTTACACTACATATTATAATCCAACGGTTATTTGAGGACATATCAATATATCATCCATCAAGAAAAACCCCATAACAACCCATAGATTGCAACATTGAGCCCAAGGCCCCAAGATATCTTTACTCCTATATAAAAGAGCGGGGGGGGGGGGGGGGGGG
>JAOEHQ010002364.1:0-18845 GCA_025447715.1 Asclepias incarnata
TTAGTAGACATTTATGATTGTGCCGTTTGGCATTTGTTATGTGATTGTGGATTTCCTTTAATTATTGTGATGATACGATGCTAGTAACACCATTTAAAGATGTTTAATGATTCTGTTAGGAATCAATTGTGTTTTGAAAAGTCGCTTCGGCATTTATTTAACGGAGTTATTATTAAAGTTAAATTTTTGGAAATTCACATTTTTATAAAGTTGGGTGTTACAGTATGGAACTCTAACATTTTTGTTTTTTAGTTATTAAAATTTCATGGGGCCCAGGTCGTTTATTTATTATACAACAAATATTAAAAAATTGATATATGTACATATAAAGTTATGAGTGGTTAATTTAGGGATTGTTTATTCACACACCTCAACTTTTCTAGCTACACACCGCCTATACGTTGCATATAACCTTGGACGTTGTGTATAGGATTCTATATGCAACGTCCAGGGATATACGCATCGTATTGGCGGTGTGTAGCTAGAATGGAGAATAACACGTGTCATTCTCTGACAAGTCAGAGAATGCCACGTAACATTCTCCTTTGTAATGAATACACCTATAAGTAGCGTATAAGTCTATATGTCACGTATAGGTATAGGCCTTTTTTTTTTAAAGTAGTTGTATATAAAATTTCGTATTAATTTGTTTTTATAAACAATTTTTATTTTTTTATTTTTTGGTAAGTAGTTTTATATGAAACTTCATACTAAACTAAATGTCACGTATAGGACTAGACGTGGTGTCTAGTTATAAAGATCTGGGCAGCACCCATAACAAAATGTTTACATCGAACCGGTCAAATAAGAGGTTCAAGGTTCAACCAGTCTGACCGGATCGAAAAAAACTGGCCCTATTATTTTATATATGTGATATATAAAAATTATATCACATATATAAAAGGATTAACAAAAGCTGTGTTTGATGAGTTGGTCGTGCGTACTCATATGTTAAAAAAATGCAGGTACCGTGTTCGAAACGCGTAAGCCGTTTTCTAATTTTCATCATTTTTCACCATTTAAGCATTTGGAAACAATATGTATTTAATATATTTCATATGCCACCAACACAGCTGATGGTTTACTGGCTGGGCTTGCGCATGCAGGTTCGAGTCCTGCTATAAACAACATTTTTCTTTTAGTTTCAAGTAATCCACAATTATCTTAAAATTGAATTGACTAATTCATAATGTTTAATTTTTCAATAGGGCAATCAAAAGTTCAAATCAAGTAAAACCTAAGGCCTTGTTTAAAAGGTATCTAAAATTGAACTTTCGTATTTAAAATATATCTACCATTTATTAAACTATTTAAGCTCAAGTTACTTAAAATTAAACTTTCTTATATGAAAATTTTAGCAATTTATTTATTTTAATTTATATATATATTCTAAATATTTGAATGTTATTATTTTATCCTAACCATGTCTATATACGGGACTAAAATCTAGTAATATATACAATTGATATAATATACCAATCCAAACTACCAACACATTAAAAGTATTTACTTGAGAAGATTCAACTTAATCAAGTAAAATTATAAGAGGAAAATAGCTCAAATAATATTTTATGTAAAATACCATCACAAAAGAGTCCAATTGTGTTGCAACCTTGTCGGCCCTTTCCAAGATGTAGTTTTGTAAAACATAGAATTCCATGATTGAATCACTTGTAAACCGTGTTTATGAATATGAATGTAAGTATGAATATGTGTATATGTTAGAGAATGAATAAAGGGTGGATGGTATTAAAATATGTCAAAAGGTTTAGATGGGGTGAAAGGCTTGGTTACAAATGGGTTGGAAGGGGTATTTATACAATGAATTCTAGTTCTAAGAATACCCCTTCCACTATTAGAAAATTACAATTTGACACTACATTTTATATTCTAACAAGTGCCATTTTTTAAGGTAAGTTATCTCTTTAGATTTAAAAGTTTGAACTATTACTCTCTTTTTAATAAACAATATATAAAAATGACAAGTAAGCAAATGTATTAGTTGTCAAACAAATAATTATGTCACATTAGACGTAAACTATCCTCTCTTAGTTATATAGAGTAGTATATTTATATAGATTTATTTATAGGTAGGGGCAAAAACCGAACCAAAAACCGAAAAAACCGAACCAAAAAAACCAATGGTTTTTGGTTTTGGTTTTTCAAAAACGAAAGTTATGGTTCGGTTTTGGTTTCATACGAAAAACCGAACCATAAAAACCGAACCGAACCAAAAATATATATTATTTACTTTATTTTATATTTATATTATTTTATTACTCATTTTTGGTAAATATGTTAATATATTTGTATATATAAATGTATAAAATGATATCATTTATATGTTTTAGGTGAAAATACACAACAAGATTGATTCGGTTTATTAATTGCTTATTGAAACAACGCGTAAAAGATATAAATAGATTTATATGAAATTTGTTTGAAATAAGTATTTAAAGTTTGTACAACATATTTTGATGGATTTGTTGTCATTGTTGTAGTGTTCTTGTTATTAATATTGTTTGAAAGATTTGTTGAAATTATAGTGTAATCATAGAGTATAAACTTATAAACTTTTATAGCTCAAGTTGACCCAAACCCACAAGTGGTTAAAAACGACTAAAACCGCAAAACCGAACCGAAATAAACTCAAACCGAAAAAACGGAAACCGAAAAAACCGAAAACCAATGGTTTTAGTTTTCAAAAACCGAATTATAACGGTTCGGTTTCCAGTTTTAATCAAAAACCGACCCAAACCGAATAGGAGTGGTGATCAAAAGAATTCTCCATCAATCCGGTTTACAATTGGACTTGCCTATTCCGATTATCAACCCAATGGACTGCCCACTTAACCGGGCTTTCAAATAACCAAAGGAAAATTGCCATGTTAGGCCCATCTAACCAAGATCTATATATAACGATCGTGTAATCCTAGAAAAACCATAACATCCTAAAAAAAACCACTCTTTACTTTAATTTTTTCCTCCATCGTATGTGCCTGATGAGTCTCCCTTGTTACAGGTGAGATATCATCCTTTTAATCGTAAGTTAAAGATATGTTATCTTTGATATTTTTCTACCTATGTCGATGTCGATCAATATAAACCTGGTGTTTTGCCATAATAATATACGAGTAATTAATTAATATTATATGTTTTTATTTATTTATTTATATTTTTCTTACAAATAATATATGCAAATTAGTACGAGTGCTAATTAAAACTTCCGATCATCTCCATTTAGAATGAAGAATTCTAAAATGTCATATGATCTGTGCCATGATTTGATCATTGAAATCTTGACGTGGCTACCGGTTAAATCCCTTCTCCGGTTTAGGTCACTCTCCAAATCGTTATGTGCGTGTATTGGCAGCCCCGATTTCATCCGTTTGCATACTCTCCGATCTCCAGAAAAAGTCATGATAGTACACCAACTAGATGATGAAGAAGAAGTAGATAACCCTTGTAGTCCCATATACACATTACATTCAGAAAGCCGATTGTCATCAAGTCCCTATACAAGCGTAGCAGCAGTTGAGTGTCCTTTTACAGATTTCAGAATTGTAGGTTCATCTAACGGAATTATATGTCTCAATGAATATGGAAAGGGTGGTGTAAATCTATGGAACCCTGCAACTAGGCGCAAATTAACTACACAAGACCGTCCGTCTTGGTGTTCTTGGAGTCCGACTAAAGGCCCATTTTACGTTGCATTTGGATTTGGATACGACCCAATCATCGAAGATTACAAGATTTTGAGGTGGACCAAACCCGATACATACTCCATGTACACGTTGAAAACAGACACTTGGCGCGAGATTCGAGGACCTGCCACTCCTGATACTTATTTAGCATCAAGCCAATGTCTTTTAAACGGAACTTTGCATTGGGTTGCTCAATACGAGTTAATCAATCAGTCAGAAGGCAGGGTATTCAATTATCATATAATGACATTTGATTTGAGTACCGACGTCTTTTCTGCAATTCCATTGCCGGAACAGAGTGGGGGCACGAGGCAAGTAACAATTATAAAAGGGTTTCTAGCTTTGATGTCTTCAGAATATGATAACACTTGGATTTGGGTGAGGAAAGAAGAATCGTGGTCTGTGGCTTTTAATATCAACACAACTGAAATCGAACGAGCATACAAAGTTTTGCAGCTTCCTGCCAATGGTGATTTACTGTTGAAATCTTTCCAGAGGGGGATCCTCGTTTATAATCCCGCAACACATTTGCAATCAAGGCTTGAGAAGTTCAAGGGTTCTAAAAGCGAATGTGCAATGGAGTTGTACGTTGAAGGCCTCGGCTTGCTACACATGGGGACTTCATGTTAATTAAAGGCTTCAGATTTCTAAGTTTGATTTGTACATACTGGTTACGAGTATATAAAGTCACAGGTACATTTTACTCTGGTGGATTATACTTTTCATATTTTGGTTCATGTTTCACGGTAATTTGTAGCAATTAACATGCCCAGCAGACCATTCAAAATTATTAGTAAATTTAATTGCCAAGTTCGAAAAACACATTTTAATTGGTGCTTTAGATACGTTATGCATTAATATACATGTATTTGTTGTAGATGGATAAACTGTTGTAGATTTATCGCCACCCTATCCATATCCTCAAGCAATATATGAATATAGAAATGCAAATTTGCCACAATCTTAATAATGTAAATAGCATTATTCTAGAATAAGAAGCATGGTCACATTCATCCAAATAACCAACATTAATATGAAAGAAGTATGTTCCTTTGCAGTAAACACCCTATTAGCAGATTATTTGTGAGTTTTAGTTGAAAGAAGTATGTTCCTTTGCAGTAAACTCCTGTTTAATGAGTGATTAGTATCTTATGCATATTAATGTTATTTTGTCAGTTTTAGCTGAAGGTTTGAAACCTTTATGATGTAGTTGTACTACCAGTGGCATTGTGTGTTTTGTGCATGACTTATATGGTTGCAATCTTGCAAATGAGAGCGTCTCAACTGCAACATGGTTTAAAGAACAGCTTTGCTTTCTCCTTTTGTCAGGCATAAATTTGTGAGACCGTAGTCTCATTCTGTCCTCATGTTGTAGTGACACTTGACTCCAAATGCTTTTCTTTTCGACCCAAATTATATAGGTAAACCTCTAATGCAAATTCCGCTGTGCAACTCCAGCAGAATTACCGGTTTACCTGACATGTCATAGATCCCAAATTCAAGCATCATTACAAGGAGCTATTGTGCTAAGATCAATGGCGCCTCTGATGGAGTTCCGAATGCAGCTCCTAATCTGATAAGTGGCCCATCTTTGTTTATGCCTATAAGTATAAACACTGGAACTTTCCCCGCAACCCCACCTATTTGGCTTATTGGGGACTGCCATTTCCTTCATACATGGTGCCAACTTTTGCTGTTTTGCTTCTTCTTTTGGCGAACATGATGCATAAAGGTATGTATTGGTCCTCTTCTTACATTTTTTTGCTGATTAAACAAGAAAGGGTCATGCTGGAAGTTGCAATTGTGAAAAAAAATCAACTTAGTGGTTGTTTATCTTTGACTTAATAGACTGACTATTCTAGAGGGAGTATTTGGTCAGCCATATGCGATGTTTACTTGGGATTTAATTTCTAAACTGAGCCGAACACAATCGGGCAGCCCTTTCATTTGCAATTTTTGTAGCATTATCATGAAATTGTATAATCTTCTGATGAGTTTGCGCAATATTGCTTGATTTTCTGCAACTTCATTCACACCTTTTGCAGCAGTATTGTGAAATTATTCTTTGGTTTTTGATGCTTTTGCACAATATTGTTTGATTCTCTCCTTTTTTGGTATAGAAATGATGATATGAAATTATGCAAATAAAAGGGCTTTCAAGAGTATTTAGATGGTATCTTTTTAGTGTGTTTGGCAAATCTAATTTTATTAATTGGACCTTTTTATTCCCTTGGTTACCCATACACTTTTTCATGTTTAGTAAGTTTCTTGGTCGTTAGTTACTCTTTAACTTGAATCTCTATTTACTTTTGTTTTCCTTTTGGTTCTTGCAAAAGATATCCCCTTCAGTGAACCTACTTCTATCAGTTATCTAGAGCAATAAACCAAATCTACTTCTATTAATTATGTTTTTACATGTTTGTAGATTCTGACCCATATAACCATCTTTGTTTGATGAAGGAAATTGGACATACGTAAGCATGATTTCGTGAGAATTACATTGGAGATCAGGTATACCCAGACCATGATTCCATGAAAAGGAACTGGTATCACTACCATTACCACAAAACTGGTAATCCAGCCATGGGTTAGCCGCTGCTTGAAGGTGCTGAAAACCATAGTTCCTGGCATTATACTACATGGGGGCAGAGGGGGCCAATGCCCCCCTCAAAATTTATATTTTGTCATGTATATTTAAATTTTTCATGAATTTTTAAAATTTTCTTATAGGTTTTTAACATTTTGTCCCCTTTTAGATTTATTTTGTATGGATTTTTTTAATTTTGCCCCCTTTAAATTTTTTTTCTGGTACCGCCTCTAATTATATGGCTACTACTATGAGCCAAAATTGGGTCAACCCCAATAAAATTAGAAACTGTGTTTCTCGCATTTCTATAGACTGCAGGTTCCGTGACTAATGATGGACCATCCAATAACCTACGCATTGTAGGAGGCCGTTTATACTTTGGTTATAAGATATCAGCCAAATGTTTGGTTTAATGTCTTTTTGCTATTACGAACTTCTTATATTTGATTTATTAGGTATTGGGACTCAATCTATCTATCTATATCTATCTATCTATCTATATCTATATCTATATCTATATCTATATCTATATATAATATAAAGTTAAGTTATAGTTGCTTTTTTAACACAAAACTTAAGAAGAAATTTATGAGGATATTTATGGCTTTAATGAATGATTTTGCTTAATACTTGGATCATTTAATTTTGTTTATTAATTGATCATATAAGCATTCGATTTGTTTGGTTTGATAGTTTGTCATATTTGTGGTTCATTGTGTGGTTTATTAAAGTTTGCTTTAATTGTGGCCTTTTGGCTTCCCAGTTAAGATGTTAATTAAGGTTGTTCATTATGAGTGGAAGTAATACATTCATTCATATCATGATTTAATGACAATAGTTTTGGAATACAATTCGTATGGTAAAAGGTATCACCAGTCGAAGAGCACTCATTATGAGTGTCATTAAGGGTAGTGAATGTAAGGATTAAAGGATGCTTTTGAGGGATATGCATTTTTTAATGAGTGTTTTTTTTTTTTTTTACTCTCCAGATCACAACTTAAACACATTTGTTAGTTATCTACCTCAACGTCTTTCAAGTAAGCATTTCATATTTTCAATCTTTTATTTTGATTCTTTTTCAAGTTCTAAACTTTCAATTCATAATTATTATGGATGTCAATCAGGTGTTTGTTTTGAAATGTCTATCGAAGAGGTAACTTCCTAATTCATCATTATACACAAAAAAGCAAACTATTTCTCAAGTTTTATACCTTTATCATAATACAGAGTAATAGAGGGAGTCTCGGAGCCTATGTTGATTCTGGAGATGTAAAGTGGTGGTGGTAACAATAAAATCGTGGATTCGGCAGTTACCTTCAGAGGTATGATTTGCAGCAAGTTTCAAAATGGATTATACATATTCTTCTGTTCTTTTTGCTGTTGTTGATTGTGTTCAATCGAGATGATTTCAATGGATGAACAGGTATAGTTGTTTAACTATATTGTTAAGTTTGTGCTAAATCATATGTATTCAATCTTTTTTATGTCTTTCATAAAATTGGCTATCTGGAATAAAAATCTGATCAAAGTTGGTTACCTTTTTTTTCTTATGATCTTATTTGCAATTTCATAATATAGTACTGTGTAATATTATTACTCTCGATAACGATAATGTTAACTATCAATTTGGTTCTTCAATTTTTAGTTTTAACAAGATTCTTCCATGCTTTCAAAAGTATGAGTTGGGTAATGGGCATGCTATTGCACACTTTGAAGACAGACCAGGATAGGTCGAGTGACCCAAAACACTTATTGCTCAATTTTATAAAACTAATTTAGGTGTAGTTAGTATGCCACAAGTCACATAATATATAACAGTTAACACGATTGGTTCGTCGTTGAACCTAACCAGTCCGTTAGGCCAGCTATTCAGGCCAAATATGAGCATCGTGTTCCAGCTATTCAGGACGGAGAAGTCGAATGAACACCCATGGTATAAAATATTTAAAAATAGAGAAGGGACAAATATTGGGAAGGGAAAATAGTTGAAACATGGTTAATTACTCATTTGATCTTCAATTTTAAATATGTCCAGACTTCAAAACAACCAAAATGATAGATTATAAACCACATTAGCATAGAGGTGCTTCATTATATGACGAGTAGTGTATAACCGAATGACTAAATCACATGAGCATAGAGGTTATTCGTCATACATCGAGTGGGTTGAAATCTACGGTTTTTGTTGTTTGGAACTCTCAAAATCAAACTTGGTTAATTACTCATTTGAGCTTCAATTTAAAGATGACCAGAGTTCCAAAAATCCAAAATGGTAAATTATAAACCACATTAGCATAGAGGTGCTTCATTATATGATGAGTAGTGTATAATCTTACGGTTAAACCACATGAGCATAAAGGTGTTTCATCGTATAATGAGTGGGTTGAAATCTATGGTTTTTGTTGTTTAGCACTCTGAAAATTAAACTTGATTAGTAACTCATTTGACCTTCAATTTAAAGAAGGTTACACCTTATTTGTAAGCTGATATAAGATTTGGGGATTAATTGTTAATTTCTTGATGGTCATGTAGGAGAAAATGGTAAGACTCATACAGTCCATTATGCTCCATGATACTTTAAGTATCATATGAACTGGCCAATTTCGTGCTAATAGGAGATCCATTTAAGAGATCCTAATCTGTTTATTATTATCTTCCTTATGATGTGATCTCAATTGCCTCACAAAATCTGTTTTTACTTCAAGGTTTGAACAATGTGTAGGTGCTCCGTTCAGTTGACTCAAACTCTGTTAAAGGTTTTCCTAAAGACCGCAAGGAGGCCACAATAGTACTCATTGATATAGCAGCAGGAAGCGTTCCATAGCTAGCTAGGAATGAATTTTGGTGGTGGACTTCACATGCTACAAAGTGACAACAATAATAACTCTTCTGTGCCTCACCTAGGTGTTGGCTTCTCTGACTTTGTTCGTAATCAAACTATTGGTGGTTCTGGTTCTGTCAATGAGGAACGAGGAAGTGGTGGCTCGGGTAGTGGAGATGGTGGCGAGACGCTTTAGCTAAATCTCCAGATAAAGGTAACTGATAACCTTTTTTTACCGATATGGTCGAACTATTATAAATGTCTTTTTTGATGTGCGTCTTACTATTTGTTCGATTTGGTGTGATTTAGCCTGGAGTTCTGTACAGAGGTGTGTCGTCATAAGTTCTGATTTCTCTCAAACAGGACATTTACAGGTATCTTTCTGGTCAATCATCATTTTTTTATTCCAGGATTATGTAAGAGGTGATAAAATGTGTGTGTGGTTGGGTAATGGGGACAACAACTTCTGTTTCTGGTAGGCAGTTCATGTTGGGATGCTTCTGAATACTTTTTGTCTAAAGTTTTCGTAATTTTTATAAATAGTTGGGCGTGTCAAATACGGTGACAAAGTAAAGTTTTAGGAGCTTTATGCATTAAATACACTATGGACTACTGTTATCCCCTTGGAAACTTTTGATGGGCTAGAGATTAGGATAACCAGAATCGGTGAATTCATTACTACAATGGGTCAAAATTGCAGCCTTATAAGACTAATTTATTGTAGATACCGATTCTCAACGATTTGGCTAGGCATTCCTCCCAAACACTTGAAAATGCCAAAACCAGAGGTCAAAAGAACCTTCAAGCAATAAATTCGTACTTTTGGTGCTCTACCTTTCTTGGTTCAGTTTTAGATATATAGCATGTATTATAAGCAACCTCAATAGCAGGAACAAGTGAAACTAGAAGCCCATGTTCAAAGACAAACAGTCGGGTAACAGGTGAATATGTATAACTTCTTGGTATGGGTCAAAATAGACATGGTCAGGTAATTAGCTATATAAGTTAAAACTTTCAAGTATTTATACAAGAGTGTGTCAGATATTATTATTTACTAGACCCATGCCCGCGCGATGCGGCGGCGATGGTGGCTGTGGTGTGGAGTAGTTCTTTGATTTTATTTAAGCCAATTAAAGAAGCAACTACAATCTTGGAATGTATATATTCATGTTCAAATATTGTAAGATCAAGTTAGTACGTTTTGGGGAGAAACATGTAGGAACATGAACCAATCACACCTCGAGAACAAGTGTTGTTTGATACTTTGATAGGATGACAACGATTGAACAAATATTTTAAAGATATGTTGTCCATTCCTACTCTACCCCAATGAGTAGTGAATTACAACTATGAGGAGAAATGAGTTGTGCTGTCCATTCTTGAATATATACACTATTTCTAATTCTTTCTTATTTAACATCAGTATCATGGGTGCGTCTTATTTAGAAAACTGATAAATCCTTTTGTTTATCTGTTCGAATGAAACTGACTAACTGTATTGATGATGATAACCTTTATTATGCAATTTGCATGTATATGTTTACTTATCACAAACGTCAATGCATGTTGAATGAAATAATTCACCTACTTTTCGTTTGTCACGTTTGAAATCAACAGACCCTGTGCAGATAAAACACGTTGTTTCTGATGTTCAAGAATCTGAAGACGAAGAAGACAATATGCCAATATGCATCCTTTATAAGAAACACATCAAGGGTACTACCCTATTTTCAAAATCTAAAGATCCAGATTCTTCTGACCAAGGTAAGATTACACCTCTCAAGCTATATAACGATACATTTTTTTACAAAATGTTTTCTCCTTTTATATATCCAATTGTATGAATCTATGTAATTTATGGTCTTCGCTTTACCATCATTAGTAACCAGTAATATGCATGCGAATGAATATTGGTTTACTAACATGATTAACTTTGTATTTTATCATGACTGTTACACTTGATGCCATTTACATATATACTTATCATTTCCAAACACATTAATCAACATACATGACTTAAATCAGAAACTGACATGGAAGAAACAACAGAAAATGAGATAGGCGAAGGCATGAATGTCAATATCCATGCTGACCAACAACCAGTCCTTGAAGCAAGTGAATCAAACAATGATGAGGCACAACAGGTAAATTCCTCAGGTGATGAAACAGTGGCTATTGACACTCAGCAAGGTACCATAAGGAAAAAAATACTTTTTGAGGCCCAGGAAATTCAAAGCACGAAAATTGGAACCAGGTGAAGAAGGAGAATCTGAACTCAATCCAATTGTTGTTCTTTAGTATGCATCAGAAGATAAGGGGAAAAACACAACCGTCTATCGTTAATATAGCCACCATACAATTTTGTTAGCCTTCAAGTATGGTTTAGTATGCTGGTATTTGATCATAAATCTATGTATCCAGTAATATGTGGGATAGATATTGTCTTTTGGTTTATCATGGTTCCTGTTTGGCTACATAACTATTCATGCTTCATATAATTCTTTTGATAATTTCTTATATGGCTTATTAAATGGCTGCATTCGATCATGTTATTTGTTGCAATGATTTCATATTTGTGGTTGATTAATTTTCTGCATTTCTTTTGATGATTTCTTATATGGCTTATTAAATGGCTGCATTCGATCATGTTATTTGTTGCAATGATTTCTTATAATACGATTAAAAAAACCCTGCAAAAATCAAATCAAGGTCCTCTAAGCTGATCAAGCTGATATTAGCTCAAGCTGATATCAGATCAAGGCCCGTGCTCAAGCTGATCAAGCTAATATCAGCTCAAGCTGATATCGGATCAAGGCCAAGTGTACTCAAGCTGATATCAGCTTGGGTCGGAAAATGTTCCCTGATTTCAGTTTTTGAGGACAAAAACAATGTTAGGGGAGGGTAATTGTTACATGTAAAATAGTATAAGTGTAGGGGGTGTTTCTGTAAAATGTATTCAAGCCGTAGTTTAGGCGGGAAAGTTCGTTACGAGCGGTTATGTAGAAATGTGTATAAATACCTATGATGTAATAGAAAAGGTCATGATTTGTGTGATATTTCTCATTTCTCTCTTCTTAGATATTTTCTCCCCTATCATTCATTGAGGTAGGTCATGAGACCATAGACTTGGATTCGAGGCATTTAGTCTATATATATTTAAAATTACTGTTAATTAAAAGTCTAAAAGTTAAGCTGAGCCTAGCTTAACTTAACATAAACTTTGTTGTACTAGTTATGACTTTGAGGGACACTATGGCGATTTAAGCGTAGATTCATGGAGTCAACTGGTGTTTATGGCCATGTTGCATAGCTTACATTGCAAGATTATGTCAATTACTGGATCGATGACTTTTTTGATGGTTGCATTTTGATATTTTAAAATGAGCATATGCTAGCATAATTAAGTTGTCCCTACTATATAAACCTTCTTGATGTCCTCTCAAGAATATACTAACATTCAAAATGCTTTTTCATCTAAAGCTACTCATTATTGTTCTAGCCTTTATCTCTCCTGAATATGAAGCTGCATATGTGCCACCATACTCTTCCATAGTTGTTCCAGTTACCAAACATACCGATGCCGCTAAGCCCCTCTATAGTGTTGAGATCATGACTTCATATGTAAATATGCAATACGTGCATGAAAACTTCCTTATAGACATTGAAGCTCCTTTCACATGGCACGACTGCATCGTGCAATGGAACATATATCCAGGAAGTTGTCCCAAGGACGTGCTTTGTCTTTCTCCTGTTTCTTGTGAAGAATATCAATGCACGGAGGTGCGAACTACTTACCCTTACCAGAATCCATCTTGCCCTCCAGATACCAATAGTTCGACGTTACCTGGTTGGGGATATTGTACATGTCCGGTCAATGTGGTGGACCCTGTTACAAGGACATGTGGCCAAGCCCTGCTAAACTACGAATACTTTTTCTTGATGAATACAAGCAATGGAAGAAATATATTTGATGGTGCATATAGTGCTTACCCAAATGCTGCATGTGTCCCTTCTTCATCATTTGGATCATTTCCTGTTGAATATATTGCATGTTCAACTCTTTTGTTATCTTATTTGTGTTTATTTTCTTAAAGTGTAGATTAAGTTGAGGGACTAATTATGTCATTGATGAAAGATGATTTGAGCTTTGGACTGGATTGATAATTCTGGAAGTTCAAGGTCAAGAATGAAGATTGTTTGTGTATATATACTGAGCTACTGCAGAATTAGGGATAACAATTCATTCATCGATCTATTTTCTCTCTAATATTCATATGCCATTGTATTCGTATATATTCTATATTCTATATTGTTCTATATCTAATCATAATCTGTATGATTAGAATTTTATTGTAATAATAATAATAATAATCTTTCTGGCTTATAATATCTTGATTCTTTCTATCAAGTTTCTCTTGATAGATTTGTTCTTGTGAGAAATCTTTACATTTCCCGGAAATGTTACAGGTGTTATGGCATTTTCTACCTCCCGATACGCCTTGCCGGAATACTTATATCAACCCCTTCAAAAGTCATTATCTCTATGTTTGCCTAGCTCCACATCATCTCGTGGGGTTCTTTTCTATGGAACCGGTCCTTATTATCTTCTTCCCCAATCAAACGTCGACCTAAGGAGTTATCTTTCTTATACTCCCTTACTAAAGCATCCAAATTCTTTTGGGTATTTTATTGGTGTCATTGGCATTGTTATTAAAAAGAGATCTATTGTTGTTCCCACAAATACCTCTACCAAGCTTAGTACGATTGACCCCTACACCACTCTAAGAAGTGACATTTATAATAGCGTTATTAGGAGGTTTTCAGCAGTTACAAAACGAATACCTCCTGCAAAGCCAATAGCACCATTTGGCCTTTGTTTCAACAACTCCTACAATGGTACCCAAGTTGGATTAAAAGTTCCCGATATTGATTTCAGCCTTCAGAATGGAAAGAAGTGGACTATATCTACGGCTAACTCCATCAAGAAAATAACAAACGAAGTGTCTTGTCTGGCTTTTGTTGATGGTGGTGCAACAAGTGAACCTGCAATTGTGATTGGGACCTTTCAGTTTGAGGATAACTTTTTGCTGTTTGATTTAGAGAATTCCACTTTTGGGTTCAGTTCTTCGTTGTTACTCAAGCAGACTTCTTGCTCAAACTTCAACTTTACGCTTACCAATAGTCCCTAAAACTATTCGAAAAGACATATTCAACTAGAAATATGATAGTTTGCTTTCCAAATAAAACAATTTCTTGTTCAATATTTGCCAAGTATTCTAACTGGTAAATGATATTTCTATATATATAAATAAAAATGCAAGAAGTTAACAACCCTTTAACCTGGTTTTCCAATATATATATTTTCTCTCTATATTATATGTGCGGATATATGGATGTTTGGCAATGGTGTTTTTCAGGATATGGCTTTTAAGAGTTTTTATGGGCCGCAGCTTTTTTATTTAAACTACAAGATAAACGTCATTTAGTGACCGAAGGTTTTTATGACTCACAGATTCGGTTTTTATAACCGAAGGTTTTGACCCGTGCTCATGGCTAGTATATAGTTCACAAACATTATTGCCATAAAGCAACTTATAGGCATAATAGGATATAGAATATTATTTGTAATAAAGACAAGCAGCATTGTCTCACAAAGGACGTGTTTTTTGTTCGGATCTTAATAAAGTTATTTGGTACAAGTTGGAGTATTTTCCAAGCAATTAGTCCATAAACATATCCCAATTAAATATTAATTGTCACCTTTGTTATAACAAAAGTCATATCAATTCTTACCCATTTTACGTTTTAAAAAATATTAATAAAAAGATAGATGTACTTTGAGTTAAATTTACGTATTATATATGTAACTAAGTTTTAAAAATTATCAAATGTCTTCTTATTTAAATAATAGTAATTCACATTGTTGCTTCAAATCCTCAAAGGGGAACTATCTAGGGCTGCAAACGGTTCGGTTCGATTCGGTTAGTTATAAATTTTGAATTTTTTTTTTGGTGCGGTTATCTCATTTTATTACCTGAAGCCGAACGATAATTTCGATTATCCGAAAAAATCCGTTAATTTCGGTTCGGTTTACAGTTACCATTTATTAAAGTTATGCGAATATAATAGTTCAAGTTTTCAATTATAATAGTCAATTTACATTGTTAACTAATTAATATTTTATGTATAGTAGTCATTGTTAACGACATTACTATTTTTGTTTATAAATAAATATACATTACATCTAATTTTGAAATATTATTTTTAATGTTATATTTATGCAGTGTAAGTTTCTAGCTAAAAAGTATCAGTATTTACTACTTAAAATATCCTTTATATGATATTACTAATATTTTTGATATATATTTGAAACAAAATTAACAAATTTTCTTAAAAAATATGTTGCATATATAAGAAAATTACTTAAAGTATTTGAAGCTAATCATAAATTTAGAAATAAATTAAGTAAAGTTGTTACAATTTTAGGTAACAAATGTAGGAAAATGTAGGAAATTAGCTAAATAGATATGTACATAATGTATTTATGTAATACATATATGTGTCTATATACATATATGTAGGCATACATCAAAATTCGGTTCGGTTCGGTTAACCGCGGGTAATGAAAATTAAAAACCGTAACCGAACCGTTCTATACCGGTTTTTTGTTTTCGGTTTTTTTGGGTTTCGGTTTTGGTTTTTTGGGTTTCGGATCAAGCAGTTCAGTCCAGTTTTTCGGTTATTTTTTTACACCCCTAACTACCTAACAAAGTGTCACCGTTCACAACATGAGTTATTGTGTGACACGGAACGGAAGTGCTGACATATAACATAAAAACACAGTCTTTGAAATGTAATTCTTAATATTATACAGTGAATTAAAACTTATAAAAAAAAAAAAAAGATAAACGTGAATAATTTGGTAGGTCTAAATACATGTTTAAAACTAGGTCATATCATCCATCGGATGAGGCACATAAATAATCGAACTATTCCTTTTAAACATTAGCTGATGGTACTAAAATCTGACTCCGAACAATTTTATGCTGTTTGTTTTTCTACACTTAATAAATATCTGTACATATGTTTTTACTTATTATCCACTCCTAAAATAATTAAATTTTAGATGTTAAAGCAAAAGAATATCTAAACAAATTTTTAGATTATTAAACAGCTGTGATTTTAAAAAATTATGAAAAATAATATAAAAGAAAAAAGTTTAAAGATGCTAATAATTTGGAATAAATAAATATTTATATACTTTACTAGACGCATGTCCGCGCAATGCAGCGGCGATGGTGGTAAGTGGTAGCGGCGGCGATGTGGTGGTGGCGGTGAAAGGTGGTGGTGGCATGGTTATTAATGTAAGGTAACTGATGTAAAAAGGAGTAGTGTAGTTATTTTAAGAGTTGGAGGATCTATGTTGTAAATTATTTCATGGGTATTATAGGTATATTAAGTAGAGATGTTTAAATTAGTGAATAAAGAAGGAGGTAATTTAGGTAGATCAACTTCTCAGTTGAAAAAGAAGGGGGTAAACTCAGGGTAATAGATATATTCAATGTATTTTGAATTAATCACTAAAACTTTGGATAATTTAAAACTTAAATTGAAAGAAAATTTTATCAATAATTGTGAGATTACTTTTTTAGGGAACTTATAAACGGCTCTTGGATCCATTGAATTCTTGTTTTCAAGTTTTGAATTTTGAATTTTGTTTTTTTGAAAGGTGTGAATTATTCGCAAATATCGGGAGGTCTAGCATACGTTGTTTTAACAGGATCCGCGCTAGAGAGTCCCCTCGCAGAATAGATTCCCAATTTAAATCCCTTCGATGAGAAACCCCTATCACCCAGATATCTTGAAGGGAAAACTCACCCAGACCCACCATAAGTGGAAACTAAATATATGTGGCCACCCCCAAAATATGTCTAGGATAGGACTCGAACTTGAGACTTCTTGTGAGGAAATAAGTCTTCTTGCCACTAGACATTTGGTGATGGTTTTTTGAATTTTGAATTAAATTCAATATTAACTATTAATTATTAACATTAGTTAATTGAATATTAATTATTAAGTAAAATAATACATGTAAAATGATTAGTTGTATTCATTAATATAGGTGGAACTTATGTGGACTAACACTTAGCGTGTTTATAGGGATATTTAGATTTGAATATGCCACATAGACAAAAATCTTATGTATTTAAAAAAAAAATTTAAAAATTAATTATTTTATTTATATTATATTGATATTTAATTGAGTTGATATATTATATTGAATAAGGATGTAGCATATATTAAATGGAAAAAATTATAAAGATGACACATAGGATTTTATCCTATTGACAAATCCTATGTGTCAATCTATGAGAAATCTTTGAGATAGAAATTTATATCTTTACATATATAGAGATAGAAGTTGGTGTTGACACATAACAAATTAAAGGTTAAGATTTAAACATGTGCTTAGATTTACCAAATTAACTATATACATCATTATTCAAACTTATATTAAGATCCTATATAAAAGGATATGAGTCTAATTTAAAATGGTTCAAGCAAAATTTAAAAATTCGGAATAGAGTAAGATGAGTAAGAGTTAACATATGACTAAAGAAAACTATCTACTGTTAATCTAAACCACCAAAGGTTGTTTAACCCGCGGGCTATTTCATAAATAAGTTTATTATATTATCAGACTAGTTATTGTTAGAGTGTTGCTAATAGGCCTCATCGGTGACCTCATTAGTTGTCATGAAAACCGATGCCACTAGCACTGGTACATCTGTTGTGCATCGGTTTGATCTTATCAATCTACCGATGAGTTTGTGATGAAAGGCTGGGTTTTGTGTTTGGGGTTTTTTTTTTTTTTTTTTCTTTTTTACCATAAAACCCTCTTTTCTCTATATCTGAAAATCCTTCAAAATTACTCTTAATTTTCCCAACATAACTAATCAAAACCATCTTCAAATTATTTGCAAAGATTATAATAGGTTTTGTGATCTTTAGCCAAAGCTGAATTTTTTTTTTGATCAAAGGTGAGTTTTGAATGACACTTAAAGTGTTTGATGTTATGCCTCAAAGAAAGTATTTTTTATTTTTGATAAAGTTTTGATTTTGATTATATGAGTGTTGATATTTTGTTGTTTCTTGATTTGGGTGTGTTTTATTTTGTAAGTTTAAGGTGTATTTAGTTACAGAAAATCTTTTTTAACTTTTTGTTATCATTTTTCAAGAAAATGAGAACGGTATTAATTATATCCTTAAACCTTTGAAAATTTTAAAAACGTGTTTAGTTGCAAATTTGAAAAACACGAGGAGTTTTCCATTTTTAAAGTGAAAAATGTATAGAATACTCTAAAAATTAGTTTCCAATATGTAGTTATAAATTGGGAAACAAGGTTTTTTATTTTCAAGGAAAATTATTTTGGAAAAATCACAGTTGAACATGTTTTATGTTTTTCAAGTTTCTTTAAAAAAAAATTCTAGAAAACTTAGAGTTTTTACAACTAATTACACACGCATCCTAAGATATCCCGTATGCGATTTTGATTTTGAGAATGGGTTTCTTTTAATAAATGTAATTTTTTTTAATTTATTAATGTAATGTTTGTTGGAATAAAATAATATGATTCGTATATATAAATAATAACATAATGAAAATATGATAATAAAGATTAAATAACATACCCGATGATCCTGAGGATCCTGAGATGGCATTGAACATTGA
>JAOEHQ010002375.1:0-18841 GCA_025447715.1 Asclepias incarnata
TTTACATAAACCCCCCCTAAATTTTACATAATCCCCCCCTGCTTTACCTAAGATAGGTACTGCATGCTTTACATAACATTTCCCCATATAATAAAAATAAAATAAAGAAATTAAATCCATCTACCTGACGAATCTAGATCTGGCCGGAGTTGATGGTGGGTTTTAAAAGAAGAAGAAATGGGCCGGAGCTGCCCGTTATTGAATTTTTGATGAATATTAATTGATAGAGATAGCAGTATAGTGATCGATCGATGAAGTTTATAAGCAGGTTTAGAAATCTATATTCAAGTGGTGAAATCAAGATGGGATTATGGATATGAATATGAAATAATAATAAGTTATATAGTAGCAACTATTTTTATAAAACTATTTGTTAATGGGGTATGATGAATATGATGAGTTGAGATGATTGGGATGGTGGGACAGGTGTGTAAAGTGACTTGCTTTGAAATGAAAATCTGTTATAGTAATTTTAGATATGCTACACTCACATGTCTGTATATATAAAGTCATGATCTATATAATTATTATTTAATTTAATGCAATGGCCCATGCCCCATGTTGACTTCAACCCGTTTTTATATTACATACATATTATTACATTATATAGAATATTATATAGGAAATAAACATCCATGTTGACTTCAACCCGTTTTTATACAAATCCGTACGTTTACATACATATTAAGTAAAAATATGCATGTTGACTTCAACCCGTTTTATACAAATCCGTTTTATTACATTATATATGATACTACTTAGAATATAGGAAATGAACGTGTCTATATATATATATATCTATATAAAGTATACAGCATGTTTAAATATTTTTGTTAACCATTGAATTTTTTGTTTAATTAATAGGTGGCTCCTATACCTTTGTCATTCAAACACATTGATGATTATTTCAACTCATTTGTCTATCCGTTGATGGAAGAAGTAAGGGAAGAATGTTATTCAAAAATACATGATTTGAAGAGAGCTCTATCTGCTCAAGTGTTGGGAATTTCACTTCTGAATCAAAACATGGTACACTCGATGAATATCGGTCCATGGAGCAAAGTTGAGGATGGTGATGATGATGATTTGACATCTGAAGATATACGACTTCGTCAGGGGGATTTGCTCTTGCTCATGCTCATAGATTCATCAACAGATACTTCCAATTCAGTTTTTATAGTAGTTGAAGCTGCTGAGTATGATCAGGCTATTGAAGGAGATGGTCAAAGCAAATGTACACTACTGGATGTCAGGGCAAGCCAGGTTATTAGCTTCGAAAAAGAAAAAGAGATGTTAGTGGTTTTTGTGTTGAATACCAAGAGCTACGAAAAGTTATGGAATGCATTGTTCGAGCCAAAAAATAAGGGTGTCATAAATTCCACATTAACTAACCATAAAGTAAGTTCTTTCTTATATATATATATATATATATGCTCATTCTAATTCTAAATTCTGATAGAGTAATATAAGTTAGTTATACGTTTCATCCGCCTCCAATCTATTCACAACCAACTATCACACTAAATTTGATGTAAAAAACAAAATGGGTTTTATACAAATATTCAGCGGAGGGAGTGGAGTGGGCCGTGGCCCATCCTAGACTTTGGTTTATTTACATGCCATATATGATATAAGTATATTCTCCTTTGTATGGTTTTTCTTTTTAATCTTTTGGCCCATCCTAATCCAAAAATATATTCCAATGGCCCAATATTTGATTATAGAAATCTGCCAGTGTCAGTGTGTCACGAGAGGTTTTTAAAGGCATAGTAACTATTATTAGTGATTTTCTATGTATTATGTTTAAGAAATTCTTTTTACTTTTTATTTTTGATTTGGCCCATCCTGAAAAAATTTCCTAACTACGCCATTGATTAATATTAGTCTTAATTTCTACTATATATACCAAACTTCATTTTAAATCTTTTTTTTATACCAAAAGTTTACTGAAAACACTGTTTGAGCATAGATTGTGAGGCTAGGAATGTTGATGATGATGATTTGACAGAGAATATATGAGTGATAAATGAAACACTTCATCAATAACTTCACAAACTAAGCAGATTATTAAATGAGCAGATTTATTTATTAGTTTTTTCTAAAATATTATTTATTGATCTTGTTTTTCATAATTCATCCTATACATTATCTTATATTATATATATTATTTTGTGATTGCTTTTAGTTTTAACTGTTTATTTAGTGTTTACACTAAATGAGATTTTTGATTTTTGTTGATATAGGAAAAAAAGAGTTGTACTCACCCGAAGTGCATTCGCAATAAGCTTGACCAAGGAGCCCTCAACTCACATCGGCTTTTACAAAGGCTTAAGACTCATTAGTCGACGGCGATAAAGTCTACCCTTCGTCAAATACAATGCCTCGAAAGATCTACAGTTGAACGTATTTGGGGTCCGCCTGGTACGGGAAAAACATCAACATTAGCCTCAATGTTGGTTTTGCTTATTGAAATGAACCGCAAAGTGTTAGTTTGTACACCGACAAATGTGGCACTCCTAGAGATTGCTAGAAGAGTGTACCAGTTAATAAAAGAAGCCGATGATCACCATCCTAATCCCACGGCGGCGGATTTGCTTCTTTTTGGTAATAACGAAAAACTAAAGGCGGGAAACAATATTCGCGAGATCTTTAAGGATCACAAAGAAGAGTTAGTCAAAGAGATTTTGGACTCAAAGATTGGATTGTTTCAAACAATACGTGAAATGCAAGCTTTATTGGAAAGGGAATCCTTTAATGATTTGGATACCCAAGAAAAATATAATAACTTCTCATCGATATTCCGAAAGCACATTGATACGTTACAGACCCATTTTCCAAAAACCATTGTCAGGAAAGACATATCATCATGTATATCTTCTGTTATTGGGAATACAAATTATTTTGATACGATTCTTAAGCCTACCACTTCAGAGTTTCAACCACTTGAACTCGTCACCCAAACTAAAGATTTTCAAAAAAACATTTCGGCTACTAGTGAAAATTTGAGAAAGTTGCTTGCTTATGTCACAAACATACTCTCGGAAGATTGGCCAATGAAGAAGATCATGATATCAAAATTTTTGTATGATAATGCATCCATAATATTTTCAACCACTTCAAGCTCAAGCATGTTACGGAGTGTTGATTTGAAAAATCTGAGTTTGGTCGTAATAGATGAAGCAGCTCAGGTGAAAGAGATTGAGTCGATGATTCCCCTTCAACTTCAAGGAATTAAGCACGTGATCCTGGTTGGGCAGTTGTTCATAGCGAAGTGAGTGATTACTAACTTTCGTAGATCAAAAACATTAATTTTCTTGTGTTTTTCGTATAAATCGATTAAAAAAAAACCCATTATTTGTAACGTATACTGACATAGTTTATTATCACATAGGTTTCTCGTGAATGTGGCTTTGGAAGGAGTTTGTTTGAGAGATTAGATGACTTGAAGGGGTATTCAAAACACCTACTAGCTATACAATATAGAATGCACCCTCAGATTAGTTTATTCCCGAATACCAAATTCTATGGGAGTTGCATTATTGATGGAGATGTTGTCAAAGAAAAATCGTATGAGAAGAGATATCTTACAGGAAACATATTTCAAACGTTTTCCTTCATCAATGTGAGTGATACCCGCGGAGAAGAAAGGGGAGAAGATCAACATAGCTATAAGAATACGGCGGAGGCCCGCGTGATTGTAAGCATAGTCAAAAAGCTTTGTTCAGGTAGGTTTGTGTAATAAGCACGTACAGTTTTTTTCGTTTGTTAATTAATTACTAATAATATATAGTACACGTACGCACGTCAGTACTCGGTCATAACTAACGCACATTTTTAATTGATTTATTTATAATATATGTATAGAATGGGAAGAACGTGATACCTCCGAGAAGATTTCCGTTGGAGTGATATCACCATATGTCTTTACTAGAAGAAGAGTTGGCCGCCATGCTCGAAAAGTTGGAAAGTTTATCGATAAATTTAAATGTGAGCAGCGTGGATGGTTTCCAAGGGGGAGAAGCGGATATCATAATCATTTCAACAGTAAGATGCAACGAAACAGGAGAGCTTGGTTTCATGATCAGTAAACAACGAACCAATGTTGCTCTCACAAGAGCACGCCACTCTCTCTGGATAGTTGGGAACAAAGACACACTAGACAAGCTACCCAGTGTATGGAGAGAGTTGATCAAGGAGGCCGAAAAGCGTGGATGTTCCTTTGATGCCAAGGATTTGAATTGACTTAGATGTTCTGAAATATCTCTCTCTCTCTCTCTCTCTCTCTCTCTCTCTCTCTAAATAGTTTGTTAGGTAGGCAGATATCCCACTTCAATCAAAGCGTTTTCTGCTGCTTTGTACGTGTTCATTGTATCCACATTAAAATACTTCTTTCTTCGGTTTCAATTTTATTGATGCAACATTTCACATCGACTTCAGTTTTGTTGCTTCATCAGTAGTAGTATTGATTGATCATTTTGATGATTCTGTTTGTGTGCGTTTTGAATTTGAAGTTTTTTTTTAACATATTTGAATTTGAAGTTAGGTAGAGATTTAGAGGTGGCAACATAGACAGGTTGGTTAAGGGTCAAAACGGGTTCCTGGACACTTTTTACCCATTTAAGTAATAGAGTAATAAATAAATAAATAATGTGTTAAATATGATTATTATAAAATGATAAACAATAATAATATACTTTTTTAACAAAGTGGTTTAGGAGGTTCATGCATTAAAAGAAACACTTGGACAATATTCAGCCCATTTGAGGCATTTTCATTTTAACTACTACCTAAAATTTTTCCAATTTTACCCAATGGAGATAGAACACAAACTCAAGTCCTGGACCCATTAATAAGTATATGGACCGGTATCGCCACATCTAGGATTACTTTATCTCAATTTACTGTAAAAGGGGATGCAACGCAAAGCATCCAATACGATGGATTCAACAATGCTAGAGCTTATAAAAAATCTCTTTTTCTTAGCCCGGGACTCACGTTTACCAAATGAAGTTTTTGTCAATTGGAATTCAAGTGCCAAGGCCATGCACAAAAAAGCTTATAATGCTACAATCAAACATAATTTTAGGTCATGGTAGATATATCTGGCCAACCGTTGCAATCTTGTGCTTAATGAAGTAACTTTTGGGTAGAGGGCATACCTTGTTACATACACTACAAAATCCACTGTATTGCATTGTAGCTCCTAAAATGGAGCCAATTAGACTTGCTGCAAGTCATGCTGCAGGAGAAATAGGTATGATAAGTAGCTGGTTTAAAAAGGCATCGGTGCTGTAAATCTTTGTGAATAGTCCAGGTAAAACAAAGCAGGTCCAATCACGATTTCTGCTGCAGCTGCTTGAAGAGCAGCTATTGTTACACCACCATTTGTACCCCTACGAACAGGGTGTTAAGAAAGAACTAAAAAGATCAATTCATAATAATGTTCAAAAATTGACTTTAATGTCCAAACATCTTGGTCAAAATAGCATATCATACAAATATTGAAATTTCAAAATCACGGAATATTCAACTTAGAGGTGTCAATGCATAAGCAGACCATGTTTCATAGTTAAATATTGATAATAGGCAAGTAAATTTCACTTGGTTTTATTTCAATGAATTGTACAAAATGTAAGAAACCGTAATGTCAACAATTAATAAAGGTTGGGTATTGGGTGAGTCAAATTGCATTATATAGTTATGGGCATGAATGGTTAAGGTGAGTTGGGTTGATATGAAAGTGTTCTTTTCCAAATATTTTGATTTTATTGTATATATCTAACTTATCTAACATGATTACAAGAGGAAACTTGTGCGCAGTAGAAGAACAATGTCGGGTTCGCCTAAATGTCGTATAGTTAGTAGTTTCAAATGTATTATATGACAATGGTGGATCGCTTGAGTTATGTTTACGTTTTGGTGAAGATGACATTATGTAAATACAAAACCAGTTTATACAGGAATTTTAAAGTAGCAGTAATCAGACCGGATACATATAACAAAGATAATAGACCTACTGAAAGTGAAAAGTAATACACACATAAGAGAGAAACCGTGCAGAAAGTAACATACCTTGTGACGGATGAAGTATGCCAATATAAAGAAACAAGAGATGCAACTGACTGACCTGAGGAGAAAACTCAAGTAATCAATATAAAAGCATTAATAATAAATTGGAGAATACATTATATCAAACACCTATGTGCAGGTCATCTATTCATCTAATGCATGACCATTTTTTGGGGTAAAAGGGCATTTGCCCTTTGGACAATTTTATAAATAACAAATAAAAAAAACACAAAAGATACCCATAAGGGATTACACTTTACAATCCACTAGTGTACATCCCAAACATTAAAACTATAAACTAACAAGAAAATAAACTAAAATGTTCAACACCTTATTACAACACTTATAAAGTAGCAAAATAGAAATCATGCCAAATCTCTTGTCTTCATTTTTAGTCCCTTGTAAAACTCTTTGACAAAGTTCATACCCATTAGAGTTAGTACAATTCATTAGCCCAAATGTCCATTTCCATTTCAAGCCCATCATTTCATCAAAACAACCCAACAAAATACTATAAGCACTTGCATTTATCCTAATACAAACCTTAATCAATTTATACCAAATGATACCTCAGATAAAACAGAACTTCCCTCCAATAAAGCATTTCAAAATAGTATTGACCTGAAAAGTCAACACTGCAAAAAACCAATAATTCTCTTCAAAATACTTCTGCCTAAACATATCAAAAATACCACTCCAGCAACAACAGAAGTCAAGCATTTCCCTTTTTTCACTTGCCCAAAACAAAATCTTAAGTAGTCTAGCATTACACCAAGCAAATATTAACCTTTGACTTTCAAAAGTCAACTCTGCCACCAAAACTGCAATTTCCTTCAAGATAATACATATACTTAGAAGTTAGAACACAAGCTGCAATCAGAATTGTACTCTCATAATAACTTAATAAGCACATCCCCACCCAAACCAGATAACACAACCCTTGTTTTCCTAAAATTGAGATATAACATCCTTATACCAGCACCAAATAATACCCGAATAGAAGAATCACTACCAAATTGCAACCAATTCAGCCTGCATAAAACACTTTGCTCTAAACATGCCAGGGTACCCAAATTAAAGTTGGGACCACACCATACTATCATACACACCATGCCATTACCACCCTCAAAACAACTATAAATATACAACTTTTCCCTAAAAATTGTTATCACAAAATACCTTGCCACAACAAAGATCAACACAATTTCACCATTTGAGCACCTCCAAGCTGTCAGATTAACATAAAACCCAAAAAATCCACAAAAAACAATCATATCCAACCCCAAACCAAAGAAAACCCAGAATAGCGAGAGCATACCACAGACAAACAAGACAGAACCCAGACAAACAATACACACTATTCTGGCCTCCCACCAGCACCAGAATAAGAATAGACAAGCAGTAAAGAATACTTGCCTAACGACCCAACCTAATCCTAACAGAGACCAGTCCAGACAACTGGTCAAAAAAGCTGAAATGACAACATAGAATACTATAATCCTTGAGGGACTAAAGTATGACTCTTTTATCAGAAATATCCACCTTATATCTCCAGGAATGACAAAGGAGAAGCATACTCCATGGGATTATTAAGTGGTCAAAATTCACCTGGCTAGCTCAGTTGGGGGTACTAGCAGGTACCAATCGGTACATGGGATCAGGGTGTTCCCATCCAATTACCCTTTTTTTTCTACTCCATGCTTATAACAAGACCTATGCACCATTAAACCTATGCTTGCTTGGACCAAAAATAAGCCTTTTGACACACAGACACATAAGCCCCATAAAGTGAAAAGGCTTGACACACTCAAGGCAAGAACAAACCTCCAACACCAAATGTTCTGCAGATGAAAATAATACAAATGTCCACAGCAAGCACTAAGTCCCAAACCCAACTTATATCACCATCCCAACCCAAGAACCCAGCTGAAACCCATTCTGAAACCCAAACCACTTCAAACACATAACCATTACCAAACAAGCTGGCCTTCCACTTATAAATATGAAGTCCTATCATAATCTGCATGACACTCATTCATATCTGCTATATATACATCATCATGATGTGGCAATATCAAAAACATCATCAAAATAAACAAACTTTGGTTTAACATGAATTTACTTAAAATACTGTGACAAAAAGCAAAATTTAGTTATGAAATTACCTATCTAATAGAACTGAAATTCTGATTTTTATTGAAATAAGAACAAACAAGATAGTTGCCTGATTCGAGATAGGCTAATCTCCAATTACAAAGGTAAAGAAACCTAAGTTGATAAACAAAACATCCATGCTGATAATCCAATACTAGTCTCCTATTTATACTATTCAAATACTAGAGTTAAGGCAGATTCTACTCCCTAATTTCCAGCCAGCTTATTAATTAAATTGATTGCATAGAATCATTTTAATTGATTGCATAAAATCATCCAGCCAGTTTCCAAAGATTAGAATTTAGACTGTCCCACTTTTACGGCTGTAACTTATGGTGGACCTTTATCAATAATATCACGTTTGACCCCTTTTATTCTGCGGGTTAATTGGGATTCTATCAATACATCCCGGCCGGCGAAACGACTTGTCCTCAAGTCGGAAAGACAGAGACTGTTGTACCAAGCAATAAGCCATTCTATGGTTGTCGAGATTTGTTCCCCCACTAGTCTTCTAGTGATATGCTTCCAGAAATCACGAACTTTAACAACCATGGCTGAGTCCAGACTTAGAACAAACCAGTGAGCAGTAACTTTGTTATGTGCAAGTGGGCCAACCTCTACTTGATGAGAATGAGTGTAAGTAATTGCTGTTTAAGGTCCATGAGAAGTAGGCAAAATGTTTCTCAAGCTTTCAAGTTCTTACAATTTAGCATCTACAATCTCTTAACAAAACAATACTTTGGGGCTTAAAACAGAGTTGTGAAAGACTACAGCAACTTAATCTGGTAATCCATATAAGAGATTCTTCTATTGCTATGGTTTCTAGCTTAAACTCAAAACTCAAGCAGCAAGCCTAATTCATATTTAAATTTAGCTTTCAAAACGGTAAGAAATAACACGGTAAATAAGACTCGTAAAGGAAAGTCGTATAGCTGTACTGGCTGACATTTTAAGGCGATTGGATCAACTGATCAAGTAAACAATATCAAGGATGGAAGTTTTTGAACAATCTATACAAATAGTAAACATTTTAAACCAAGTTCTGTGTCATCACAAGAAGCAGACCACTTCAAGGAGTTTAGATCAAATAAAATTTAGATTGCTCATGGGAAAAAAAAACTAACCTCTGTCCACATTTCTCTAACATTTTCCAGCACCATGTTACAGTGTCGATCAAAGGCTCTCACACGCCCTAGAAGCTTTTTATTATTCCTGCAGTTAATCAGCACCTGGATTTGCAACAAATTCACTAAGATGTTATTCACAATAAGATCCATGTTAGAAGTGGCAAAATGAGTAGGCCCGACGGGTCGGGTGAAATGTAAGAATGGGTCATTTTCTAAAGGTTGAGTTCAGTTGAATTGTCCCCAAACCACTTTCCATTTCGCATTTTTAGTAGATAACAAATGCATCGACACTGGTTAGAATAACTTTCTAAATTTTTTAATTAAGAGTTTTAGGAGCCTGTATGCATCAAAAAGACACATCAGCCCGTTTGACCAGTAGCACCTTTTGACTGGGACCCTTTTTAGATGTGGATTACACCCGAATGGACCCATTCATTAGCGAACGACTCAAAACTGCCGCCTCTAATCAACCGTTATGGGTCAACTCAACCAAACTCTGCAAGTACTAATGACATTATTGTATAAACATGGTGCCACTCAGCTTTATTAGCGCTTATTAGCTTTAGTAATGACAGTGAAAACGTGGAAAGATAAATGCAAAACATAACCTATTACCTGTGTGTTGTTTTTAACACTCATCATCAAGACTGAGAGAGGCCCGGTGTTGAACTCCTCTTCCTCATTCTTAGTCTGCCGCAAATTTCAATAGAATGTTAATTGTTTAAGCAAACCTTTTCCGAACAAAAAGAAAAGTTTCAAACAGAAACTAAAGAGCCAACAAAATAAAAACAAAACATACTGTGGAAAATGTAAATATGTGCCTAAGCTAGTTATTATATATAATATATCCACACTAATGTGCGTGTCTAATCTTTAATCTAATAAAGAGAAGGTAGAAAAACTAATCTTTAACAACGTCTTATGGCTCTGTTTGCATAGGAAGATGGGCATATATGATATATGCAGGAAACACCAAAACAGTCAATTAAAGAGCATGCACACGTTAAAAAAAAAAAAAAAAAAAAAGCTTCAACATAAAATAAATTTTTTAAATAAGTTAGCAGCAGTGAGCATGATTATTCCATAATCACTATAAAAACAATCATCTTAAGAATATACATTCACCTCATCAATCAAAACACAAACAGCAGAGTCCTGCCCCGTGTGTTCAGTTCTACAAGAACATGTCGCTACACAAAGACGATATGAGTTCAATTCTATTAAGGTATAGGTGCATCAAAACGTATCCAATAGGTCACGTTTTGCTATTGTGAGTATGTAACTTCTAAACAGTCATTATATGTATCAAACTCTGAATTCATTGGTAGCATGTGTATCAAACTCTACAAGTGCGCCCAAAATGTATCTAACAAGTCACATTTAGCGATAAGCATGTGAAAATGTATCCAACTAGTCACGTTTTCCTATTGTGTGTATCCAAATTCATCGCCATTTTATATATTAGGTAGCTAATAGTATAATGTTATGTTGACGGTTCAGCCAAATAAGTTGTCACATCATCAGTTATAAAAAAAGGTCAGAGACATTCAAAATAAATCGGGATACATATAATAGCAAAACGTGACAAGTATGATACATTATAAAGAATTTAGTCTTATAAAAAAGAACTAAAATATTTCCAAAACAAGATAACTTACCGTTACGTCTTCTTCCATCGGTCGGCTGTAAAGAAAAATACATAAATATATTGTTAATAATATAAGGAGGGTTTAATAAAATTTAACTAGATGAAACAGTTTAATAAGTATTCAAACACTTGTATTACCTCATATTTGCTTTGTCCGGATGATTTTATGTTAAAATTATATGAAATCTGCAACTAAAAATAAAGTTAGGGTTTATGTGTGTGAATATATATATATAGTAAAATAAAAAGGAAGAAGAAACGTAAAAAAAATTACAGCGGTAAAAGGAGTTAGTAATGTGTTAGAATTCAGGTTAAAATAAAATGGGAGAGAGGGAGTACCTGTTGCGCGGTGGTCAAGTTGCCGGAAAAAAAAATTAAGACGACGGTGGTGGGTTTGGTGGATGGTTTTCAAAAGCGTATGTGAATGACTGAATGGCATGTGACGACCTTTTTTAAAATTCTCTAAACTTCTTTTTTATACCTTGCTGTTACAACTATGGTTAACTGGTTAAGTAGGTTCTCTTTGCTAATTACTAGACTGGTGCCCGCGCGATGCGGCGGAGATGGTAGTAACGACAGCGGTGTTGTGATGACGGTAACGGATGGTGATGGCAGCGACTTAAGATGAAGGGGAGTTTCATTATGTGCAAAGATAGAAAAAAAATATTACACTCCATCGATTTAAGATGTCGTATAGGATGTATAGGAAGATCCATGAGTAGGCAAAAAGACAAATCAGTAAACACAATTTGGGTACATTGCAAGGAAAATCAATTAAGTAGGCAACAATTCTCCATTGTATTAATAAACACAAAAGATAGCAGGGGAAAAGCCAACAGTTTCCCAAAGAATATGCTACAATTTTTACAGTCCAGGAATGAAAATTGTTGCAATTTCATGAGAAGGGGTTACAGCTTTCAGTGTCAAAAAGATGAATAGATCTATCCCTAATTTCAATATATCAACAAAATTAAGGTTCTAAAATAAGTGCCAAATTAGTTATATTGAAATAGAGTTTAATGCTAACAAAATGTCTTAACTCCATGATGCACTTCGCGTAGCTAGGTCATCAATGCTCAACCAATGTAAAGCGGGAAACTAACCAAGTAATTTGATGTTGCAGATCCAACCCCAGTCACTTGAATACTGCTAAACCCGGACCAATCGTGTAGTCTATATCTGCTTTTGGACATAATATAAGAAATCAGAGTACATGGAATAATTTGGTGACCGATTTCATGAAGCTGTTCATGTACGTTTCACATAAATTGGTTACATGATTCTCAAAGCTCTTCAGGAAACCAAGAAACTTTAGCTCAACATATTTCAAAAAAGTTATGAGTGCACTGGTTCATTCAAGAACTCCTTCCAAGATTTTATAAATCTCATACCTTGGTTTTACCCATTTCTCTAAAGTCAATATCATAAAAGAGGGGCAACCCATTAAATACAAAAGGGCATAACCTAACTCATTCATAAAAACGTTTAACTTATCCGTAATTGTAGTTGCCGACAATTTAAAACAGTAAGGTTGAGAGTTGAGACCTAATCAAAGACGTTATTTCATATTATTTCTCTTAATTTTGTAGAGAAATTAATTTTGTTAAAGGGATTTCTCTGTGTTTTATTAAAAGAGAAATGGCTCAACTCTCAAAAGAAGGGGTTTAAAAAGGATAAATCACATGCAAGGCACATGAAATAGCATCACTTCATTACAATGCAAAATGCTGACTCTAGGGTAATCACATTGATATAGTGATACAAGAAAAACAATCACAACACATCCTTATGTCGTGATGCATATAAATGTAAGAGATACCCAAATTTATTGATGCTTGTTATTAGAGTAAGACTAAAATTAAAAGATTTAAAGAATGAGTGTCGATCCATCCACAAAATCAATATAGTGCAGGAACTACGTGGCATTTGAATAGATATCATATGTCTAACCCTTTCAACTAGCACAATACCCGTACGTTGTCCGAGTGATACTTAATAATTATTTTTTTTATAACTTACATGACTTAATCTATACATTGATTAACGAATTGAAAGAAAACCATATTAACACAAATAGCCAAATAGCATTACCCAGATACAAGTTTATTAATTATCTTAGCTTAAGCATTAGATAAAGAAAAAAAATTATATCAATTAAAAAAAACTATACCTTTTTGGGGAATGAAGACCCACAGTTGACATATGTTTTTTCATGACGAACATTTGATTTGGTCGTTCAAGACATAACATCTGATACGTTGGTTGAAGACATAACATTTGATTTATTAGTTGAGGACATCTTTGTTTTCAAAGTATATATGTTGATAAAACTTATGACATAATGTATAAAATTATACAAATGAATGTGACATATATGTATTTTCTATAGTTATATGTTTGTGGAAAAAATGGAGGGAAATGTGTATATGAAATTTAATTTTCAGATTTTTCTCAAATAGTTTGTTCACTTTGTTGCAATATTTAATATAGATATCTTTCATTTTTATATTTATTTATAAAACTTGGTTACTTTTCTCAATTAATTTATTTTAATATTACAAATAAATATGTAATATTATATATTATATTAAAGGAAATCTATGTGAATAGTATTTTTTTTTTTGTCCTTGTATGTCTTTTAAGTATAAATACTAAAATTAACAATTATAAATTAAAGGTAAACTTTGGTGGAATGGTTGGGTCTTATGGTTTGAAGGTGGAAATCATGTGTTCAAAACCTTTCCCCCATTTTTTGTTATTGTTTTCACATTTTACCTTTTTGTTTTTCCTTTCTTTCATACCTTTTGTTTTTCTTTTTAGTATCTTTTTAAACCTTTGAAGTTATATATATACATATATATATTTTTGGTTTCCTTTTTTTTTTTTTGTTATGTTTTGTGTTTTTTGTTTTATATTATTATATATATCTTTGTATTTTTTTATATGTAACATAATACGGAGGTGTTATATAAATGTTTAACATATCATCTCAAATATAAATGTGAATCAATTTGGCTATTATATTATAATTTTTTGTTGGGAATTTTCAATCTTTATATTTGTATTAGATAGATCATTCATTTCTTATATTTGAATTTATTTATTTTTCTTTTTCTTTATTAACGGTTTGTAATGGTATTGATTTTAAAGATGTTTCAAATATAACATATACTATGTAAGTTGATAAAAACAAAAAATGCATGAACTGAAATTTAAATTTAAAGTAAAACTTATGTAAGTTATATAAATACTAAAAGTACATGTGTTGAAATTCAAATTTAAAAGTTTGTTTCAAATATGAAAATGAACCTATTATAATTATTTTTAAGTATTTTTATCATTGTCATCTATAAATGAGTCAAAGTTAAATAATGTAATATAAAATATAAAATATTTAATAATATATTTGACAAAAAAGAAAAAATAGAAAAAAAAACGACGGTAAAGTTTAACAACTTTAACTATATTAAGGGTTATCCATATGGTATTTCAAATTCAAATTTTATCTTTTTAACTAACTTGTGTTATCCTCCGTATTTGACAAACAAATGGTATATTATTTTTCACATGTGTCATTATCTTTTTAACAATACATCCAATTTAAATGGAAGGATTTATAAGGCTAGGATTGAAAGTCAAATTGATCCAATGGACTAAATTAAATAAAATATTAACTCACCGTCAAATATATATATATATATAATATAATATTTTTTTCATTTATGTTTATGGGACAAAATAGAATATATTTTAATAAAAGAGTTTAATCCCTAGAATGCCGACGTACTTTTCATTTTGCATACAGTTGCACCATGAATTTTTTTTATTGCACTGGTTGCCTAATAAACTTCCAAATTTTGTTCACACATGTATATCGTAATTTTTTATTATCATCAAACTTTAGATATGGTCATTAACTTTTAAAATTAATTTGTACATATATGGTCATTAGAAAATTCAAATTTTGATGACCATATGTGAACAAATTTTAAAAGTTCATGACCATTTTTAAGCAAATTTTAAAAGTTTGATGGTAATAACAAATACGATGTGCATATGTAAACAAATTTTGAAAGTTTGTTAGGCAACCAATGCAATAAAAAAGTTCATGGTAAAGTTTTGTACAAAGTAAAAAATACGCTGACATTAAAATCATATTTTTTTAATAAAGTATAAATTAAACGTATTTTGACGACATATGACATAATCATATTGTTATATGACAATATATATTTTATATATATATATATATATATTTTCAAGAGTTGATGTGTATAGCATAACTTTTGATACATATACAGTCTGTTGTATATCATGTTAAATGAATAAAAAATTAGAATAACTTTATCACTTTCATTTTCTTAAAGTTATTTTTAGTTTATAATTACTTGAAACAGATATAAATACCTCTAAAAGTGAGCCATTAAAATGAACTTATTGGAGATACGTGTTGAACCCAAATGAGCCAAATAAGTATCCTTGAATCATTTTATTGACACTAGAGCACTCACAATGCCCCTTCCACCACTAATTAACCACTAGTCTTTGTCAGTGTCACATCAGTGTCTAAACTGCCAAAAAAGAAAGTGGAAAACCTTATAAGTTGTGCTATCACGTGTCCAAACTGTCAGAAAAGAAATGAATGTCATCATGGTGTAGTTGTGTTGATGTAATCCCATTGCGTGAGTTAGGAGGGAATATTGGTTCCGGGCTTGAGGGCTTGCAAAAGTAGGGTTTATGCGTATATCAGGATTGTAGGCTCGATTTGTTTATTACTAACTCTACTCGAATTGCACTCCGGTATATCATTATTTTCCGAGCTCAAACTCAATACTCGTTTATTTTTTGAAATTTTAATTAATTAACTATTTTCCAGCTGGAGTTCAACGCTCGTTTAAGTTTTTTTAATTAATATTGAAGTTCGAGTTATTCGTTTACGAGCTCACAATTGATACTCTCTATTAGCTCAGACTCAAACTTGAATAATACCTTTTAGAACTCAAAAGCACATAAAATTCACTTTTAAGTAACATAAATTGATAAATATACCACAGTTATGCATTATATGTTAGTATACTTTGTTGTATAACTTGTACGTTATAATAAATGTATCAAAATGTATGGTATATTTATCGAAATTTGATTAGAGATGAAAAAAAATATGACGAGTAAAAACATCTTTTATTTCATTCCTTATTCATTTTCTACCGTTTATTTCCATAGATCCAATCGATGATTTAACTGATTATTAAACAATAATTAAAAAATTAATGATATGATTGATGATAAAAATCATCATCCTTTGATAGGGAAAAAAAAAAAAAAAAAGTCGTCCTCTCGTGATCCAAAAGGACAGGTGTTCTAAAACACACACACACACAAACACAGATCTGAGAGAACAAAAAATCTCTTTATAATCTGTTTTATTATCAGTTTTTCCGATCATCAAATCAATAAAATATGTCGTCATCAACATTCAGCGGTGATGAAACCGCCCCGTTCTTCGGTTTCCTCGGCGCCGCCGCTGCCCTTGTCTTCTCTTGTAATTATCATCTTCTTTTTCTTTTTATTAATTTGTATATATATATATATATGGGATATCATCCGTACTGCAATATTACTGAACCTTAGGTACTGCACCTCTCACCCACCGGGTATTCAATATGTAGATTTAATAAACTTTAGGAGGCAAAATGGGAACTTTTTCTTAACAAATCCGCATTACGGATCATTTCCTCATATATATATATAAGTATTTGGATGATTAATTTGTGTATATATGTATATATATATGTATAATTATAGGTATGGGGGCTGCATATGGAACAGCAAAGAGTGGTGTAGGAGTGGCATCAATGGGTGTGATGAGGCCTGAGCTTGTTATGAAGTCAATTGTGCCTGTTGTTATGGCTGGTGTTCTTGGTATTTATGGTTTGATTATTGCTGTTATTATTAGTACTGGTATTAACCCTAAGGCCAAATCGTATTATTTGTTTGATGGGTATGCACATCTTTCGTCCGGTTTGGCTTGTGGACTTGCTGGTTTGTCTGCTGGAATGGCTATTGGTATTGTTGGTGATGCTGGTGTTAGGTATTTTGTTTTTATTTTGGTTTATAAGTCGTTTCGGCATTCGTTATTACATTGTAGTTGTGATTGATGTATTATTGTTTACTACAACTTAAGATAATATCCGAGCAATAGCAATAACATGCCGACGTTAGGAGTGTGTGGACTGATCGAGCGGGGGTCAAGTTTGAGAATTGTATAAGAAAAGTAAGATATAGTAATTAGATTGTTTTGCTATAGAGGAGGTTGTAGTGATCAAGCAAACACATATTGACCGGTGAAGCTTTTGTTTGGGGTGGTGATCTGTACACCAGGGGCGGAGGTACGCTGATGTGAGGGGGTTCAAATGCACCCCCCAATTTCAATTTTTTTTTAGAGGTTTAGTGTAAAATTGTAGGTTTTTTAGCGTGTGCACCCCCAATTTTTTATATTCCAAAAATTGTGAACCCCCAAAAATATTTTCTGGCCCCGCCACTGCTCGCGAATATATGTAGTATTTTAAAGAACTAAAAATGTGCACCAACAAACTACATTAACGTGTTTGGGCTCTGTATTCGTTATAGCCTATAGGTTGAAGAGTAAATGTATTTACGTTTAACTGGTGCATAACCTTCAAGTTCGGCCTGAAAAATATATGAATTATTAAGAAATGTTAGAAACATATAAGCTCAAATCGTCTCCAAATTAAGAATTATGCACAACGGCTGTTCAAAAAAAAAATTATTCACAACGAATAAAGCTTAGAAACATACATTGATACATACATACGTACATATTATTGCGTATACTTACAGTTGAAAATTCTAGGATGGCCATGGTTGCAACAAGCAAGACAACCAAGTGAAATTGAAATCTTCCCATAACTTAGCCCACGCGCACACAGATATACACAGCTTAAACAAAATGATAGGGTGTATTGTTTTTATTTGTTTGTAAGATTTTAGAATATATAGAAATCGATTTCGAAAGCCACACGTATATATATATACAAAATGTTTGCAATAAGTCAACCAATCATCCTAGTAAGTATCGTATAATTTATTAGGATATGATATTACATAAATTAATATTGTAATATTTTCCATAATTAACATAATATGTTTCGGTTTTGATAAAGAAAATACGATGTTGAAAATATTAAATACAGAAAATGTAGTCCTTCTTATCTATTTCTTTTATTTTTCGTGTCTCGAACTGGATTAATTTAGTTGTATACGCAAGAATAATGAATAGATTAAGTGAGGTGAAAATTAATGTAATGAATTTTTGACCAAATCAATATCTTGTGATAATTTGGAAAAAAGTGTTTGACTGGCAGGGACACTCAAACCCTGTGTACCGCCTTGGTACCTAGTTTCCCCACCCGACAAGAGGTTACTACCTTTAAGACTCCCACGCAAATGTGAAGTAATATTATTATATTATAATATATATATATATATATATATATATATTATATTATAATATACATATATATATATATGTATATATATGATTGTAATCATGTGAATCTTAAAAAAATGGTGAAAACTAAGGGACAAATCTCAGCCACACATTTTCCCTCATTTTCTCCTCTTTTTGGTATGTATTTTTATTTTATTTTTTCATTTTTTATAAAAACTCATTCCAAAAAAACATTTAAAAAATTCTTTTTCAAAAAAAAAAAATAAAAATTTCTATGGGTTATGTGTTGAAAACGAATGGAGACGGTACGGGCGTAGCCCTTAATCGAACGGCTACGCCGTTCCGGGGGGCTTCGCCCTTACCGGTCGTAGA
>JAOEHQ010002386.1:0-18838 GCA_025447715.1 Asclepias incarnata
AGCATTTAACACTATACACCCACATCCAAATCTATACATACAATCTATACTTACATATCAAAAGATAAACACCCACCTCCCCACCCAAAAAAAAAAAACAGAGGAATCTCATACCCTTACTTCCACTTCACCATGAACAATTCTTAGATCTGCCCCAAAACCCTAGAAATATATATAAATATATATTTATATATATTTTTTCAAGAAAATGAGTGAAGAAGTATTTCCATGGCTAAAGTCTTTACCTTTAGCCCCAGAATACCATCCAACTTTAGCTGAATTTCAAGATCCAATATCATATATATATAAAATTGAAGAACAAGCTTCAAAATATGGTATTTGTAAAATCATTCCCCCTGTTTCATCTGCCCCCAAAAAAAACATAATTAATAACTTAAACAGATCTTTATCGGCCCGAAACCCGGATTCTTTACCGACATTTACCACTAGGCAGCAGCAGATTGGGTTCTGTCCACGTAAGAATCATTACCCTGTTCAGAAACCAGTCTGGCAGAGTGGTGAAATGTATAATGTGTCACAATTTGAGGCGAAAGCGAAGGCTTTCGAGAAATGTTACATGAAAAAGGTGTTTGGGTCAGCCAGCCCGGGAGTTGGCCCGGGTGGGAATTTGAAGAAAGGGGTGGTGGGTTTGGAAGTCGAGACTATGTACTGGAAAGCCCAGGTGGATAAACCGATAACGGTTGAGTATGCAAACGATATGCCCGGGTCAGCATTTGATAGAAAAAGTGGAAATGGGTCAGGGATTAAGTTGGGTAAAAAGGACAATGTGGGTGATGGGTTAAGTGTAGGGGAGACAGAGTGGAATATGAGGACGGTTTCTAGGTCCAAAGGGAGCTTGTTAAAGTTTATGAAAGAGGAAATACCTGGTGTTACTTCACCTATGGTTTATTTAAGTATGTTGTTTAGTTGGTTTGCTTGGCATGTTGAAGATCATGATTTTCATAGTTTGAATTATATGCATATGGGTGCTGGGAAAACTTGGTATGGTGTACCTAAAGACGCTGCAGTTGCGTTTGAGGATGTGATTCGGAATCATGGTTATGGTGGTGAGATTAATCCTATTGGTGAGTTATGTGGTTTAAGTTTCCTGTTTCATTGGCCTAATAATAGTTTCCCCTGTCTTTTAAATGTATGCTCGGTTGTCTATTTGATATATGTTTTTGTTACCTTAGGAATACAAAGAATTGAGATGTTTAATAACTGATAGGTGTTTCGAGTATCATGTAGGATAATATTCATACTGCATACTACATATCAAAATCTTACTATGTTGAAAAATGTAATTTGGTTGACTGCATGCTCTGTTTCGCAGTGATATATGTTAGGTAGTTTACTTGGTAATAATTATACGTGTTTCCGTTGACTTATTTATGACTTCTTTTGTAAGACAAGCTTATGTGATAATAGGTAGACATTTCGAGTATTAAGAAGGCGAAGATTCATACCCCATATTGCATTCTGCATATCACAATCTTACTATGCTGAAAAATGTTATTTGGTTGACTGCATTCTCTGTTTGATTTGATAGATATGTAGTCTACTTGTAATGATTATATGTGTTTTTGTTGACTTATATATATGACTTCTTTTGTAAGACGGTCGTATGTGATAATAGATAGATAGGAATTTGAGTATTAAGGAGAAGATTCATAGCGCATACTGCTTACTGTATATCACAATATTACCATATTGAAAAATGTTGTATGTGTTTTTGTTGACTTATAGATATGACTTCTTTTGTAAGACGGTCTTATGTGATAATAGATAGGCATTTTGAGTATTAAGAAGGAGAAAATTCATAGTGCATAATGCTTACTGTATATCACAATCTTACAATATTGAAAATGTTTTATGGTTTACTGCGTGCTCTGTTTCAACTTGATATATGTTGTGTAGTTTATACGTGGTTTCGTGGACTTATGTATATGACTTCTTTTGTAAGATGCGTTTATGTGAAAATGAAGAATTGATTAGCAGTTTGTGTAGTCAGAAGAAGTCATTTGAATAACTTCTGATGTGTTTTTCAGTTACTTTTGCGACTCTTGGTGAGAAGACGACAATTATATCCCCAGAAGTATTAGTAAAGGCCGGGGTTCCTTGCTGCAGGTGAGATTTTATTAGTGTCGTTAAGATACATCTGTTTGGTTATACCCGAATCTGCACGATTATACACTACTCCAATTATTCTTTGCACCATTAGAACCCTTGTATAATTAGTAAATTGTTGCCTACTGTATATCTTGAAAACTGATTAGCTTTTCTTTTTATCAGATTAGTACAAAATGCTGGAGAGTTTGTTGTTACTTTCCCAAGAGCTTATCACTCGGGGTTCAGTCATGGTAAAATATTATTGTTTTCTAGAAAAAGACTTATTATTGTTGAGTTGGGTTCATGCAATTAGAAAAAGTTGTATTGCTTAATTTTTTTTTTCTTTTTGCCATTTAGGGTTCAACATTGGGGAAGCAGCTAATATTGCAACACCTGGCTGGTTGGCAGTTGCACGAGATGCTGCAATTCGTAGGGCTTCGATTAATGTTGCTCCCATGGTGTCTCATTGTCAATTGCTTTATGATCTAGCAGTGTCATTCTCTTCAAGGTCTGTTTTATCCCATCTGACTTTGTGAATTATTAAAGTTCTGTCTATAGGATTGGTCCTTGATTCAGTTTCTAACACAAGTGGCATTTTCGAACCATTTACTTATGATTGGGTCGATTTTGGTCCTGTTCTATCCCTGACACAAATAGTACTCTTTAACTAATCTGGAAACGGATAAAGCAAGTAATGCTCACAGCCTCCTAAATGTTTTAAAAATGGACCAAAAAAGGTTTACACTCATTCTTGGTTTTAAAAAGCGCGCCTTAGGCATGCTTAACTCGCTTTGTGCCGATTTAGTTGCGCTTTTTGTACACTTAGGTGTTTTGCTCATGAATTTTTGCCAAACAACTTGAATGCTAGGTTGTTTTGCTACTTAAAGGTGTTTTTGCTACTTAAAATGGTGTTATATATATATATATATATATATGGGGTGTTTTAGTATTTTATTTGTTACAACTTATAAATACTATATAAATTATGTATAAATATTGTTTCAAAAGTGCGCGCATCGGGTATGAAAATCCCGCTGCTTTTGCGCTTCGAAAATTGACCATGTCGCTTTTGTGCGCTTTGCCATTTTTAAAACCAAGCACTCATTCTAACCTGACCTGTACTAAAAGCAACATTTTTCAAGCCAAACCTAGTTTAATTCGTCATTCAACCTGACTCGCCCATTTTCCAACTGTAATTTTTTAGTTAGAACATTAGGTAATATAGTTACAAGCTAATGAAGTCTGTTCTACTCCTTACAGTGTACCAACAAGCATTAAACCCGAACCACGGAGTTCACGGCTAAAAGATAAGCTGAAAGTTGAGGGAGAAGGATTGGTAAAGAGAAATTTTCTGCTAGACATTATGCAAAACAATCAACTTCTTCATATTCTTGGGAAAGGATCGGCTATTCTAGTTCTTCCCGAAGAATTTATCGACAGACGGATTCCTTTGAAGTCCGCACAATCGGATTCTGATGATGCGGTTCTAAACAAAAAGCCCATGAGGAAATTTTCTTCCTCTCGTAATAATGGGCCCTCATTGAAAAATAATGGCATTGAAGGGAAATATAAGGGTGGTGAGTGTGATAAAATGGCTGATTATGGTATATTCTCATGTGTTACTTGCGGCATTTTGTGCTACGCATGTGTTGCAATCATTCAACCAACAGAAGCAGCTGCAAATTACCTCATGTCAGCTGATTGTAAAGGCATTAATGATCTGGTTGCTGCCACAGATTCCTTTGCTGGCAAGGAAGATGCGAGTGTCGTGGATCCCAATTTTTCTTTAGGTACCCCAATTTTCAAGTTTATAATTTTCCTGTTGTTTCCTGCAGTGGGTCAAACTCCAAATTGTATTCAAATTGCAGAAAGCAATCCAACTTGTATTATTATAAAAATTAGATTTTCTTTTTAATTATCTAGTTTTCATATTTAAAACGTCATTTATTTGTAAAACTCAAAAAAGAGAAGGCTAAAAGTGTTTGCAGGTTGGCCCGACCCGTTTAAATACATGCTAAAAACACATGTTTGACCCGTTACTCAACCTGCTGCCTTTCCATTTTGTCACCTCCAGTTTGAACCAACATTTGTTGTCAAGTTTGTTCCCCTCTCTATTTTCATGGTATCTGTATGCCTGCAGGGAAAATGCCAAAGAAAACTCGTGGTGGTTTGCCTGATGGACCATTAAAGTCTACTGACGAAGTACAAACCATAGATAAGTTGGCTATCACTTTATCTAATGTTGACCAGAAAGTAAACTCTTCACTTGGCCTCTTGGCTTTAGCCTATGGTGATTCTTCAGATTCTGATAATGATCATGATCATGCAAGTGGTGATATAAAATTTGAAGATCAAGAAACTTTTAAAAGCTCCGATGAACTTCAACATAATGGAAGTTTTAAGGACTCGAATTGTTCGAGGGGTGGATCTGAATATGAGATAGAGTCGTTGTGTTATGAACAGAATCGCTTATTAGATATACACAAGTCTGGGAAGGGTGTATTCCAAGTTGAGAGCTTGTCTATGAACATGGCATGTGATGAAGATTCTTCAAGAATGCACATATTCTGTCTTGAGCATGCCGTAGAAGTAGAAAAAATCCTCCGCCCGGTTGGTGGTGTTAATATGTTGCTCCTTTGTCATCAAGGTACATTTTTCCCTCTGCTAATTCTAGGTTTTTTTTCTTTCTTTTGTTCTTTCCCTTTGTATGTCGGTTGTAGAGGTGACAATCTGGGTGGGGGGGTTGCAGGTTGGGTAATGCCTTTACAGGTCAAAACAGGGAATCCTTTTGTACGGTTTGGAATAGGTTGGAGTTGGGTTGAAGCGAAAATACTTTCTGTTCAAGTTTTTTAATAGGTTATATAATGGTGTGTCAAATATAATGACAAAAGTAGATAAATACTAATCTTTTGTATCTTTAAAAACTTGGGTTTATAGGAGGTTTTATCATACATAATGGGCACATGCTTCATGCCATGCCCAAGTCCTAACCTTTTCCCTGCATTTTCTATGTGAATATTGGTGATTGGAAATAACTCTCCAGTTATTCTTCGGATGGGATGGATACTTTCAAACTTTGACCCGTTTCCTTTTAAAAGTTATTTTTCAAGGCAAAAGTTCATCTATATCCTTCCAAAACTTGAAATGACATATTTGTCCAAAAACATCATTATTTAATGCACAAGTATGATGTTCCAAAAGCATATCGTGGACATATATGTAATTTGCAGTTATCGCGAAGACGGATGAAATTGCCCAATCTTTACCTGTTTTTACTGTTGGAGATAAAACCTAAACTAATCCATTCATAAGTAAATGAGTTGAATTTTGTGGCCTCTAGTTAGTTGTTTGAAAGGAAGCGTCAAAAGGAATGCTTCTTTAAAGGCTAATTGCTTAGAAAATATACAAGTTGATAGATAAGCTAATGGTTTAAGGAAAGTATAAGGGAAAAGTAGCATTGCTGTAGTTAATTAGAGGTCATAAAACATACGATTAGGGTCCTATCTATATTTTGCTTGTTATAGGTCCTATTCCCTAATGTTTTGCTTTGAGCAAACCGAACATGATGTCGGGAACTTATCAAATATGATTACAAAGGCTATTTTAAAAATAATATCCACATAATCATATTGTAAAAATGATTTTGGAGGCTTTGTGGTGACTTTTGGCCCGTTTATGGTTAAGATGATGTATTTAATCAATTTTGACTTGTTAAAACTAACATAACCCAAATTACCATTCATAAGTAAATAATGTCGAAATTGCCACTTCTATTTGTACAAGTGTGCTTTTGGGACATCTTTGACCTGGTCAAAACCCATTATTACATGTATTCACAAATTCCTTTAGCTTTCACATATATAGCAATCATGATTTCATAAACGGTACATGGGACCACAGGGTTCCCACCCATTTACCCTTTTTTAATATATCATATTTTTACACGATTTGCAGATTATTCGTTCTTAAATTTTGAAGCAAAATTAGTGGCAAAAGAATTAGGAACCGATCATAGCTGGACTGATCTTGAATTCAGGGAAGGTAACGAAGAAGACAAATTATGGATACAATCAGCTCTTGATACTGAAGAAGTCAACCATGGCAACCAGGATTGGGCTGTAAAATTAGGAGTCAATCTCTTTTACAGTGCTAGCCTTAGCCGATCCCCTCTTTACAGCAAACAAATGCCATATAATCAAATTATATACAATGCATTTGGACATATTTCTTCTTCTAGTAGGTCAATAAAACCTAAACCTTGGGGCAGGCAGAAAAAGATTGTTGTAGCGGGAAAATGGTGCGGGAAAGTGTGGATGGCGAATCAAAGTCATCCATTGTTGGTGGAACGGGATCCCGAAGAACAAGATGAGATTGGTGGTCCCGTTATGTCACTGGTTAATGTAAAACAGGAAAGACATTATGAAATTGAAACAACCCGAGCGGTAGTTAGTAAGAGTTCCAGGAAAAGGAAGAACATTAGAGTAGAAAGTAGGCAAATGAGTGGAAAGACTAAGTTTCCAAAAGTAGAGCCATCTCCGTCACCTTCACCTCCACCATCAGAGGATGATTTGCCGTCATTGAGTGATGGGTCAAGACAACAGCCTAGGACCAACTTCAAAAATAAGCAAGTTAGAAGAGAAAAGGAAACAACCCCTTTGTCTAGAATCACTCTTGATCAGATACCAAGACAATTTGACACCGATTCTGATGGAGAGAGCGGTGGCGGGCCGAGCACACGTTTAAGAAAAAGAATCATAAAACCGCCATCTAAAGACTTCGGAGTTGCAATAGATACAAAACCTAAAAGGAAAATGAAAATGAAAAGGCAGAATGAAACCAAGAAAGTGAAGAAAGCCCCTCTTACTATGAAAGTAAGTGAAGACGAGGAAGGAGAATTTGTTTGTGATATGGAGGGTTGCAATATGAGTTTTGAAAGTAAACAAGAACTCATGGTTCACCAAAAGAATATTTGTCCGATTGAGGGATGCGAGAAGAAATTCTTTTCCCATAAGTATCTCGTGCAGCATAGGCGTGTACACATGGACGACCGTCCCCTACAATGTCCATGGAAAGGATGTAAAATGACGTTTAAATGGGCTTGGGCTCGAACGGAACACATTAGAGTGCACACCGGGGCTCGACCTTACGCTTGCACCGAGGACGGGTGTGGTCAAACATTCAGGTTCGTGTCTGATTTTAGCCGGCATAAAAGGAAAACCGGGCATTCGGTTAAAAAGCTAGTTGGCGAGACCTGAGAAAAAGGTTTCAGGGACTGTATTGTTAACATGGAGAGAGTAAACTGTAACTGTCATTTCTAATGATTAACAAAGTGATGTAGGTTTTTAGTTTTTTTTATTTATTTATAATTTTTTTAGGAAGGAATACCCCTTTGTAATTTATGCTGATTAGAAAGAGGTGCAGTGTTATTCAGTCACTGTAAAAAGGGGGAACCTTCATTTGGACTCATGTTATTCCACTCCAAATTTAGCCCATTGCAAAGAGGGATTATTGTTTCCTCTTTTCCACTTTTCAACATACATGGGTTGTCTTTCTTTTTTGCTAGGAAGAGTTTGACACTTTAGGTCATACTCATATCCTTTTCAGTTTATATAGTTGATACGTAGAGATGGGCAAGGCGCGGCGCGGTCCGGCCCTTGAAAAGAATCAAAGGTTGGTCTTTTTAAAAGCCTAGACCGGTCTCACTTGGTCTTATGGCAATGTTTTACAGGCTTTTTGGGCAGTCGGGCCAGTCTTGGTTCAAGCACTAACTTCTTAGTAACATTTGTATCTCTTCTATTAGCCCCTGCCCCCTGGCCTATGTTCATTTCTTTGCGTTAGATGTTTATTGTAGCTCTACTAAATTTGTAATGCTGTTATACTTTAGGTTTTTAATATTGTCTTATATAACAACATGATTCAATTCCTGTATAAGCGGGGTATAGGAGGTAAGATGTAGACAGTTTTGCCTTTACCCAAAGGTAAATAGACTCCTTCCATAAGGACCTCCGGCCAAACGGGGAAAGAACATGAGTATGTAAGAGGTAAATAACCATACCTGTTGGCCGAATATTACCTGGTTACATTAAGAATACAGAACATATAACATAGCATTTATTTTTGTACTTTAGGTTTTTAATATTGTCTTATCTTTACTATTAATCATTGATGAATAGTGCCTCGCTGCTTGTTGTGCAAGTGCAAGTGTGCAACGAGTCAACTTTGGCTGCTTTTTTCTTTTCATTTTTGTAAATTTTCTTTTATCTTTTTGTATTTTTCGTACTTTTCATTTGGTTTCTTTTTGCGATTCCTTTCTTTCTTTTTTTCTTTTTTCTTTTTGCAAGTACCAAATTACTTGCTTTAAATTCAAACATACAAATGATAAGGAACATGACATCATCACTAAGATATAAACTAAGGGTGTAGTTAGGCTGAACGGTATGAGGCGGACAAACGGGCGTTTTTGGCCGGAATGCCGCCGGAACGCTACCCGAACGCCGGCTACACCGGCTTGCCAGACGTTCTGGTGGTTTTTTTTTCTTCTCTATGGCTCGGCAAAACCGTTGACCATCTACACCTTTTTTTCAATTTTCCATGCCAATTCTTTCTCTTCTCCCCCATTTTCCCACTTTTCCATACTTCCAAGCAATGAGGAGCCAAGTGTTGAAAGATGCTCCATGGTAGTGAGTTGCCTCATACCACTATTTTTGAGAGGCATCTTAAGGTTTGACGTGACACCATATGGCGGAAGACTCCGCTCCTATGGAACGCATCTTACCCTTTAGTCTTACCACCATGTCAAATTTTGGCATGGTGGTAGCCAATGAGAGCATGCCAAGTGTCTTGTTTATTTCCATGAATTTGCTAATTTGTAGGGTGTGCATACCAAATGTTAACATGTGTTTTCAACCAAATTTTACAAATTAAACCTTCAATTTTATAAAAACTACCATTTCATTAAAAACATAATATAATACCATTAATAATAAAAACAACAATAAAGCTATAAAAAAACATAAAAATATCTAATATTCGGGATAAGGTCATCCGTATTTCTCGGCAACATCACGTTTTCTTTGCAACACAATACCTCACACAGGTTCAACCAAATGATCGTGAGGATCGGCATACAACTTTAAATCTTTATCCATTTGTTTTTGTTGTTGCATTTCAAGTCGACGTTGTAACAAATCGGCTGCAAGTTTTTCATGTTCATACATAACAATGATAACATTGTATGCCAACTCAGGTGCATGTTTCTTTTCTTCATTTTCTTGCAACTTTAACAACTTATATTGCTCAATAAATTCAATCAAGGTTTCTTTCGTTTTGCTTGATTCAGCCTTATTTTTTGCTTTGTGGGGAAGTGTTGTCATCGTGTCCTCATTTAAATTTGGAAGTGATGTGTAGTAATGGTCCCACTAGGAAGTTCGAGCGTGATTGTCACTACCGCTGCTTTCATCCCCGCCCGTTGGAGTATTTGGGTCCGTGGAAGCACCACCCATCGGTGGGATGTATTGAAACTTTTCTTGCATTTCTGCAACTTCCCAAACCAAGCGATACATAAATGCCTTGTTCTTGTGATTCTTCATGTACTCGTTTAACGCCATTTTTTGGATGTAGGCATCATCTTGACCGCTACTCCAAAGATATTTCTACAATATGTAAAATAATTAAAACCGAATTTAAAAAACAATTGTTAAAAAAAAAAAATTAAACCAAATTGCTAAATAAAAGCGAATTGTTATTTAAAAAAAACTGAAATTTGGTATAAGAAAAGCAAAAAAAAAAAAAACATGTTTGCATAAATGCCACTAAACTCTTTTAACTTCACTTGCAATATCTTCCACTTTGTGTTGATTTAATGATATGATCGATTGAGTTTTCTTTGAAGGGTGTTGTAATGCTCGTTAACCCTTTGCTAAAATGAGCTATACTTTTGATTATCCCTGTTAGTCCCAAAATGGGACTTAAGAATTTAATTAGTTAAACATAACTGCTAATTATGATTAATAGCAGTTATAAGTCGTCATTAATATAATCATCAGAAGATCAATCAGCTGAAGTCAAAAGAAAGAAGCTGATAAAAGAAATGTAAGGTTAAGATGAATTAACTTTACATTTAATAGAGATATTGATGACCCGTCATCAGCAGAAGTTCTACAGATACTTGATGCCGATAAAGCTCACAGGAAAAGACTTAGAAGAATTTGAAGCATCAACATTCTGAAAGTCTTCATTGTCGCTGATGAACTCTGAGTCACGACAAAAGCTTAGACAAGATCTAATATGTCACATCATATCAGAGAAAGTCTCTTAGTAGTCTTAGGTACAGTCTATGCGTCCAATAACATTGTGACACGTATACTATCCTTAGAAAATGCAACCACTTGCATTTTGCCTATATAAGGAGGTGAATATCCTCACTTATAAGGTGTCGAATTGCTCCTGAATAATATTTAGAACTCTGTGTTCATCAAATATTATTCATCAGCAATTCTTTCATAAGAACTCAAAGGATATTCTGTGAGTCAAATCTATAGTCAATGAGAAGTAGTTAGGATTAGTATTTGTTACTTAATCCTTTATCCGCATTACTTCTTGTAATTCTTTGATTAATTCATTAATAAAGAATTCCATTGAAAATTAACTTTGTGTTTTTAATTTTCATTTAGTTGCTGCTTAGTGTTTTTAATTAACCTTCTAAAACAAGAAATACCGATTAACTATTGATTTACACACTCGGGCAGTGGACACGATCGCATAAAGTATAAAAAATTAGCAAGTCCAGGTCAATCCACAGAGACTGTAATTCAAGAACTAGGCGAGTTTGGGGGTATGGGGTCTTTCTTTCTGCTTCCTTTGTTAGGTTGTTATGGTTCGCGTTGTGTGTGTCGTATCCTCGGGGCCTGGTTGGGATTGTATCAAAAACACCCATAGAGTAAAACCGGTGGCTCGGCCTCTATGGATGGGGTTTTTTTTCGTGTCCTCACCATAAGTGGCATGAGTTTTTTGCACTCCTTTTATGATCCTCGCAGTTAAGGCATCGGGATGAGTCTAGGGTTCGGAAATTGTTGCTTCTCTAAATTGTATTTACAGTAGATTGTATTCTTTGTATTTCTATATTCTGTACTTTAACCTCTAGCGTCTTGCTAGTTGGTTTTTATTAATATATCTCTTTATTGCCATTCAAAACATAAAATATTAGAGTCACATCACATCTTCCTCATTTTCCTACCTTCATGATACACTACTGCCAACAAAATCTTCTTCTCACATATTCTATTATTAAATAAAACAAAAACAACAAAAACAAATTTTATCTTTTATTTCAATTAGTTGATAACCCGCCTCGCTCGGCCCGCCCCAAACCCCACACATCGTCTTCCTTTCTTCTTCTTGGAGACGAGTATCCTGTGACAAGGCCAAGGACGAATTGCTGCCATCTGTGTCCTCTCGTGAGACCACTCCCGTCGGTAAAAAAAGAACTGAATTCTGTCACTCAAAAATGATTTTTAATTGATATATGCATGCAAAGTCCCACCAACTGGTTTGGTCCACCCATATTTGGTTGAGCTTTATTTTGCTACTACTTTAATATTTCTCTTATTTTAAATTAATTCAATACATTTGTAATTGAATTATTTTAATAAAAATATTGATTTTGATTGGATTATTAATGCGAGTCTAAAAATTGGTTTTAGTTGGGTTAGATAGATATAAGAGAGAGAAATTAGTTTTTCAATAAATAGTATTGTTAGGTTGGATTGTGAATGAGGATGGCCATATGAGCCGGTGACGAGCTCTTGACGACCCCATTGGCATGAGGCTTATGCATCTCCCTATCATACCGCCATCTTCCTTTCATCCTCACTGTCACATCAGCTTTCTATCTCCAAGATAGACCCAATAACAACCCTTCCCTATCATACCTTCATCATCATCTCATCTCCAATTAAAAAATAAAACTCATACACACATGCACACACCTTGGCCCCACTTCCTCTTGTCCAACCCTTTCATATTTATGCTGGGACACGATGCCGAGCACACACGCCGACCTTCGTGCCTATCACGACGTCCACACCGACCTTTATGTCGAGCACACGCGGACATGATAGGAACCAACCTTATTAAGGTTTGAATATGAATTTAAGTTTAATTGGGCTAGACTCATGAAAACATAATTAATTCTGTTCTTGCTTATGTATATCGCACGTACTCCATCATTGGTCTATTTAATTAATTTTAGTTACGTATTTACTTTTTTCTTTTTATTTTTTTCACATTGTTTGTTTTTTCCTTTTATTTTTTTATGTCATTAATTTATTTATGATTTAACAATAAAAATTCTAATAATTGTTATTCAAATATAACTATAAATTAGTGCATATCTTAAATCTATTATTTATATTATAAATTTTTTTAAAATCTTTATATTTTATTGGGCCTTTTGTTAATCAAAACATTACAACTTTTTATATATTAGACGGAATTTCAATTTTAACTTTAATTTTGAGAGAATCTCATATATCCTCTTTCGAAACATCAAAATAACATATTTGCCCACTTAAACAACTCAAAATCATATATACTCAATCTAAATCTTAAACCTCTCATCTTTCCCCAAATAAATTAAATTAATAATAAGTAAAACATTATAACTCCTTCTAAATTAATTAACTTATGATTTATACTCATTTTGGTTAAAAACGATCAACTCTTCCTTTTTCTTTTCCTCATGAAGCTATCAACTGATCACCAACAATTATCTAATTGTTTAAAGAAATAGTGCAAACCAGTTTGTCAGAATCAAATCCAAAGTCCATATTTTTAGCAGAATACCGATTGTAGCTAGTTCACAAACTATATAGATTAACACTTTTTAGAAAGGCAACAAGTGGATTCATCGTGGCATTTTATAAATTTTGGAGTTCGTTTGTACAAAATATTTTACGTAATCAAAATAATAGGGTTTTTTTTGTTGTTGCTTCGAGGCACTCTTTAAATGAGTAGTTTGTTTATCAAATTTTTTGCTAATATATCCGATATATTTTTGTATTATTAAAAATAATGTCAAGTTAGTAAAAGACAATTTAAATTTTAAACATTACATGTACGAGACACTGGCCATGAAATCTTATAAATGAACAACCCAACTTGAGTATGAGATTAATGAATTTAAATCAAATATGTGTAATAGGATGAAAGGTCCTTCATAATCGTGTAGTTGGCGTAGAAGAAAACGAATGAGATTTGTTTTATATTTGCTATGTTTTAGGGATAGAATGAAAATTTGTAGTTGTAGAATTGGTGATAATAATTTTATTAACGAAATGTGTAAATACTAGAGTTTTAACGTTTAGTTTGGCTATGTATAATATTAAGTTGTTTACGTGGATAAATATGTTATTTTGATGTTTAAAGAGAGGATATATGATAATCTTCCTGATTTTAATCATATATAGCTAATAAAATATAGGTTTTTCATAATAATTTTATTTTTTAATTTCAATATAATGTTGTTCCGGGTAAAGAGATACCCCGGTAATAATTCAATATAATGTTGTTATAGATATCTTAAATAAACTTACATTAAATTAACTATAATTTACTATGAATACATTCATAAATGGAACTGTTACATATAAAATCATACAAAAAATTCCAACGTTATTAATTTAATCATTTTGTGTATACACACAAGACTTGCCATATTAGTTTACATATTACTTTGTTTACTTATTACTTTTTTGCATTTACAATTAAGTTTTTAAATAAAATCAACATGTTCAATGACAAAGATAGATAAAGGTGTAATTGATATAATTTTAACAAAAATTATATTTTGCTAATGAATATCTAAGAGCTGAAATTTTTTATTAGATCATTTTAAAAAACTATATTGATCATGAAAAAGTTATCAATAACCCCCGTTGTACTTACAATCTGATTTTTAATTAAAATCAACACATTCAATGACAAAAATTGATAAAAACGTAATTAATATATTTTTTTTAATCAAATTTATATTTCACTGATGAATACTTAAGAGTTATAAATTATATCATTTAAAAAAAAATTATTGATCATGAAAAACTTATAATTAATCCGTGTATATGAAACGAGTATAAATCTAGTTAGACATTATAGCTACAATTATTCATCCTAGAGTTAATATAAGCAATTCATCCTTTTTTTTTTTTGGTTGTTAAATCTTAATCTTGATTTTTATGATTTTACCATTGTAGTCAAAAAAAAAATATATATATATATATATAATAGTTTTTTAGAACGTAGTCACAAAATTAATAATTTAATGGCCAAATGTCAAAAAGTCTACATAATCTATTAAAATTTATCGATTTAACCATTATAAAAAAAATTTGTTGCTAAAACAGTAACCAATATAGTGTCTTTGCCGAAAGATACATAGGAAGTTAAGTGTTATGACGTTATCCCAGTATCATATTAGAACAGATAGGCCAGTAGAGGAGGACTTACCCGGCTTCAAAATATGTAAAATGATCGACCTTTATGACATTAGGTGTTATGTTAGGGTGCAATTATTTTAATTGGGACTCCTAGGTAACAAGAGGTGAACTTACCTGTTCAAAAGCATGTAAAATAGTTGAAATGACAACCAAAGTTCTTTGAGTAGCTATTACTTTTTTTAACTTAGTTTACACTGTTAGTGCTAAGAGAACTGCTAAGTATGTCAATGATCAAGTCCCCCAACCAATCCAAGTTATCTTTGAATGGGACTATGATAAGGCAATTGCCATTAGTGAGGTATGTGCTATGGAGCCTTGTTACCAGCCTCTTCCTCCTCCTATATTTCAGACTAGAGAAAGAAAACTCAAGCCAATCAAGTTTGTTGAGGCTCTGGGTATTGGTTATGGTGCTTCTAAAGAGTCAAATGTGACTCAAGCTGGGACTAAGGCTGCAGTTGAGTGCTCTACCTCAAATAAGCCTAAAGTCAGCTAAGACCCTTTCAAGTCGACTGCATCTCAAACTGAGTCGAATATTGAGACCAAGACCCATAAGAACTCTTTTAACAAGGTAAGAAGAAAAATGTTCAAGAACGACAGGTAAATCAACCTAAGGTTCAAAGTGTTAAGAAAAGCAAACATGTGAAGAAGAATCAGCCTAAGAAACAATACCCGAACACTAATTCTCTTATTTCTGAACTAATTGAGTCAAGACTAGGTGAGATTCAAATTTCAATCTTAAGGAATTTTTCGGCTATAGACCAAAAGAAACTTCAAACTGAGTCTAAATCTTTTGGAATTGGTAAAGGATATTTGAAACAAACTGAGCCCACTGTTGCAAAACTTGAAAGAAAGAGTGGAAAAGGTTACTTGAAGCAACAATGGGTCTCAAAGTCTGTTGAGAAGAGTTCTTCTTTATCCCAAGATGAGTTTGGCACTCTTGTCAGATCAAGTGAACCATCCTTGGATGGGTTCCCAAAAAGAACTAACACTTTTCATTTTGTAGGGCGATCAAAATGCATATATATGGTACTTAGACACTGGATGCTCCATGAATATGACTAGATATAAGTCCCTGTTGTGCGACTTTAGGAAGTGCATGGGTCCTAATGTCACTTTAATTTGGTGATGATTCTCAAGGGAAGACTAACCTAGTTAACTATATCTAACTTCGGGTTTTAGTTTTTCTTTTTGGATTTTTTTTGTAACTTTTTTAAAATCATTCTTTTAAATAATGTTTACTTTTCATTTGTTATTTGCTTTATATAATTAATTATATCTAACTTTGGATCCATCTTCTCTTTATGAGATTTTTTTCCTTCATAATTTAGGTTTTGCCAATTATTATATGTTATGTTGTTATCTCACATATGGTGAGATATTATATAACTATTATCAATTGGTTAATTTAACTGTTGGTAACACATTATATTATCGTTATCGAAGTGTTATTATTTGCATTAATAAAAGTATTATTATATGTTATGTTCGTACGTAACTTTATATCATTGTTATCAAATTATCATTTTTCTCTTTAATATAACATTTTTATTTCTCTATTCATTGATGATTTTAGTATATTTTATTCTTTAACTATTGTTTATATCCGTGCGTAATGCACGGGTTATCTCATATCTTTCTTAACTTTATATATTTAATTTAATTTTAATAACATGTATGAGATTAATTAATGTTAAAATGAGTATAGTAAAATACCACTGCTTAAGTGCTTTAGTTTAAAAGCGTTCAAAATGTATTTATATGAACACACCCTTTACTATAAAAAGACTCTTTCTAAATGAATTGGGTGTTTATGATATTGTTTATGAGGTAGGAAAAGATTGAAAACAATCTAAGTAAATATTAAAATATTTTAAAAAAACAACCATTGTTTTCTATAAATTTTTTCAAAAAAAACATGAAAAATAGAAAACATAATCAAATTAGAGTATCTATAAAAGTTTTTCAAGAAAAAGAAAAACAACATTTTAATGTTTTCCATTATTCATTCATCCTCCCCCTCATGTATTCTAGTTTTTAACATGTAAAATGAAAATAACATATTTTAATTTTGAACACGTTTTTAAAATTTTTATTTGTTATCTATAGATGAAAAACTCTTTTTATAATCTAGAAAATTAGAAATAGAAAATTAAAATACATTTTTTTTTATAACTAAATGCAACCTTAATGTCTAGATAGTTTATCTTGGAAATCCATTGGCAGAGTTTTGGTCGAGTTTGGAGCTCCTACAATGCCCATTGCCCACCCTGTGTTGATAAGTTCAATTCTTTATGACCACTAAAACTAATACTCAAAATTAATGAATTTGAGAAAACATATAGGTAAGACCTTTTGATCGAAAGATTTGAGTTTGAACAAAAGGTGGCCTCTGGCCGAACAAGCAATGAATTTTCTGCCAATTTTAGGTGCTTTTGGCTTTTGCAATTATACCTCCACTTGTCCTTTCTTTGGCAAATATATATGATATCTAGTCATGGATGGATTCCCTTCTAGTATTATCTATTGTTGCAGTAATGCTTTTTGAGTTGTTCCTTATTAAATTGTCTAAGACCTGAATTGTTTTTTCTATAAATATAATACATTCTTATAAGAAAAAAAGGAACGACCTTGTCATCATTTGACCAACATTTGCGGTTTACGTGAGATTAATAGCCAATGACCCAATGGAAAATAATGAGTTTGGTCTTATTGTATGTGCGGTATCTCGAAAACTCATAATGTTTGGGTTTTACAAAACTTTTCATGGTTGTCGCATGAATAACTTACCTATACACATACATGCAGAATAAAGTGAACAATTAGATTGTTTTGGGTAGTATTTTATAGGGGTTTTCAAAGTAGGATATCCAAATTTTAGACATCCGAAATTTTGAATAATGGATTTTGATATTAAAATCCGTATACAAAAATGTTAGATATTCGAAAAATTCGGGTATCCGGTTTCGGATATCCAAAATATCCGATTTTTTTTTAATCAAAACTTGAATTATAAAATCTTCAAATATCATTTTGGGGTCCTTAATACTTTAATAATGATATTGTATATCTATAATATCATAATAATAGTTGCTTACAAACATTTAAAAATATAAATTTATAACAGTACATATTCATATATTATAACTATGTAAATTATATATAAAGATCACTAGTGTCAAGTTACAATTTACATAGAAATAGTTGTATAAGTTATCGAATTGTGAGTTAATTACGATCTTAAAAATACAATTTTAGATTATGTTTTTTTTGTGAGAATACATAAAAAGATATTTAAATACTTAAATAAAAAATAAAAATACATTTTCCGGATATTTCGAATATCTGAAATTTTGTCCGAATCCGAAATATTGGATACCGATTTTTCGGACAAATCTTGATCGGATTTTTGGGTTTTTGGATTTTTGAATATGGGATTCGGATATGGATCTTTTTGAACAACCCTGGTACTATACAAAATTAATATATTATTTTTGAAAGTGAATATTTACTTTACGACAAATTAAAATAAAAATACATACATTTATTTTGTAATAAAGAGAGTAATAGGCAATGGTAAAGGAGCGAAAAAAAAAGGAGAAGGTATGGACGTATGGTAGTAACTGAAAATAGTTGTTTCAAAAAACCAAAAGTTGACTATAGGAATTAGGGCTTGGCAGATGTTCATTAAAGGCATGTAGGAGATCACGAGATTGTGAACACATTTCTTTCATTGTTTTTCTACCGAAAGTTATAAAAAAATTATTTTTTTTTATTTTTTATTTTTTATTTTTATATATATGGTTTTTCTAATGACAACTTTTAGAGCTATTGATAAGAAAAATTATATGCATTAATTACATTCAAATTTTTTTTTTATATTAAAGATTTTAATTAATACACTTGACTTATGCATTTAATACAACCAAACTTTCATTTTAAATAACGTGAATTTATTAAAATCTTTAATATAAAAAGAAAATTTAATTATAATTAATGCACATGATTCTTCTTATCGACAGCCCTAAAGGTTGTCAGTAGAATAACTCTTATATTTATTACTAGATTTATGCCCGTGTCAAATACACGGAAATTTTATGACATTTTCAATATAAGATAATTTGTTAAATATGTAAATTTAAATGTAGAAAATGAAGGTAAAAACAAATTAAAAGAATATAATTCTAAAACATTGAACGCATATATTGTATTTTATCTTTTGTAATACTTTTTTGTAGACA
>JAOEHQ010002397.1:0-18835 GCA_025447715.1 Asclepias incarnata
GTGGAAATTAAATACCTGTGGCCACCCCAAATATGCCTAGGGTAGGACTCGAACCCCTGACCTCTTGTGAGGAAAGAAACCTCTTTGCCACTAGACCATTTGGTGATGGTTTATTAAGCTAGTTAATGAGGACACTACAAAGCTGACTTGTCACCTATCGAATAAATCTACCTTCCGTGGTATATATCTTGTGATCATTTCCATATCTTTTCCAATCCACATCGCAGATTCGAATCTTAATAGAAGCATCTTAATCTATTCAAACAGATTTGGTTGAATTTTTATGACAATTTAGTATCTACTTCAAGGACAGATGGATCCTAGGCTTATGCCATTGTGTTTTTTTTTTTTTGAAAATGGTATCTGCCCCTTAGTCCAAGACATACTACACAAGTGATGCTTGTCTACGTTTTACCTCCTCATACCTCCGTCTTTGACGAGATATAACCTCGTCTTTATTGGAATTGGGGGTGTTGTTGTACACTACAGTGATGGAATTCTAATAAATGAACTGGACCATGTAATGTTGCAATGCCATCCCAAAAGGCTTTTCTTCAGGGTTGTCGTGGCGGTAAACTGTTCTAAAAGCCAATAAATCAAATACCTATTATTTACAGTGAATAATGTCTAACGATCAGATATTGCTATACACTGTTATCCTCACAAGCGGGCTAACAAAACATAACAAAAAGACCGCGTCAGGTAACATCTTGATGGCGGATGACATCACTATGCAAACCCAAAACCTTCACTGGCTTCATGAATCGCTAGCAGAAGCCGTTCTTGAAGCTGTTCTTTAGATGTGTATTCAGGCAGATCTAACTGGTTGAAGCTGAGGCAAAAGAAGAAAAAAATTCAAAAGGTATTATCACACAATTTAGAGGTGGCAATCTCGATCCATTTAGTTATGTTGAATAAATTTGTGAAGAATATGAAATAGATAACTTTGAACAAAAGCATTTTGGGTCAACCTGTACAAAATTACCCATTTTGATCCAAACCCAACCCGCCTGACCTTCCCATTTTGCCATCTCTACACTGTATAAAAAGACTGAGTGCGAGATGATTACCAGGTATGAGCCGAAGGCAGCCTCTCTGGGGTTCCATAAGCTTTGTGAATCTGAAACCTTTGCGGCCCAGATATACCTTGCAATGCCTTGAAACCCTCCAATGGAACCTAACGCATGAACGTACAATAGCATGAGAGAAAATAGAAACCATAAACAAATAATAAGCACCCAAAGTGGTGGGATTTAAAGCATTGACCTCGCATTCTATTCATATAATGTTGACAAAACTAGTAATTTTCACAAAGTCTTTTTATACTGTACCATCGAACTAAATCAAATCATGTTGATCTTTAACATACCTTTGATGTACCAGTCACAAATTGGAGCATTCTTGCTCTATCTTCCTTGTTAAATGCATTAACAACCTCCCAAAACCATGTAATTAATCTAGAAGCTGCTGTGTAGCCACTATATTCGGTGTTGGCCTTGAGATCCTTCACTGCAAAGAAAAATGCTTTAATAAACCGAATTTCAAACAATGACATCATGTTTTGTGTGATCATTTGGTAACTCACAATCGATTTCTGGAAGCCCGCTGATGAGCAGCTCAAGTTCTTTATCATTAAAAACAGAAATCAGTTCTCGCGGTATCAATTCACTGAATCCCGCCAGGAAGGAGTTGATTTGAGGACGTATTGCATTTGTCAGTATATGATCTGCAACAAGATCCACGTACTCATGTTTTGTTTCTTCTGTCACCCTTATATTTCCTCCACCCGGTTTGAGCTCATAATCAGTCACCTTTTCCATATTAAAAATAAATACTAACATCAGATACGCCAAGCGGAAATTAAGCTAGTCTCAATGTTCAATTTAATAGAAATTAGACCATCAACTGATAAAATGTCATGCATACCTGTGTTTTCTCGTAGAGGATATGCTTCTCTTCATCCGCATCCATGCTAAATGTGAGATCTGGTATGTCACTCACATCATTCTGATGCAAAAAGTTCAATGATAAGCAAACTATAAAAGCAATATCAATGGCTCAAAGTTATATAATAGAGACTGAAAAATGGCTGAGTCAAAACGTGTAACTTCGATGCGGGTCAAATCAGGTTACGTTGACCCAATTATTATTTTTTTCTAGGCAGATATAATACAACATTTAAATAGTAATCTACGTTTTTGAATAATATGATTTAGAAGGTATTATGCATTAAGAAAACACTTCAGCTAAAACCAACTATTTTACACATTTAGACAGTAAGATTTTAAAGATAAAACGCATCGCCCCATTCGTAAGTAGAAGTATCTAAATGGCCACCTCTATTATATAGTATGAAACTTATCTCTATAGGCACTCACCTCCAACATCCACTTCAAGTTCTTATAGTAATCAGGGTCAACGGCCTCTATGTCATGATATGTAACCTTCACACCAAGAATGTGCTTATAGAAGGACCGGGTGAAGTATACATCCAAAAGTTGCCCATCAAACAGCGCTTTAGCAACCTAAAAAAATAATATACAACTTTGTTATACAACAGTGCACTTAATAAAATAAAATGATAATTGTAGAAGCAATCTCGGAATTACCACACGGCCCACGAATTTGAAGTAAGAAAGATGCTCGGTCTGATAAACTGAATTAGGGTTTGGCTGAAATGTCGCATTGTTTCCACCAGTAGTAAAAAGCAAAGCTCCTTTATCAAAGATTACCCTTGACAACAGCTGATACCACTCTCTCGTCAAACCACCAGCATCGATACCCTCTTCACCTTGAAAACGGACATTTAACCGGCCTTTCATATCCTGCAGGGGTCTCATCCGCAGCTGATGATATGAATCTTCTAGAAGATACGCCCGCCGAACACTTATGCGCAGTGAACCTGCCAGATGTTGCTCATTCTGATGGCTAATTCTAGAACGGAAATATGCTCGCTTGTTATCAAAGTCCAATAACCTTGGTGCTTTTAGTAGCATCGAAAGTGACTTCTCCAACAAAGTGGGATCTTGTCTGACAAAAGCATTTAGAAGCCGGCGATGCTTCTCAGCAAACCTGGTAAATGTCACGGCACCATCAGTTGCTTGAACTGAGGACACACTTTTAGATAACTGTTTGACTTCACTTGCTGTTGCACAAACATTATCTTCTTGTATATGGGAGTTGTTTGCTTGAAGTTTCTCATATAAAACCAAGAGAGCCTCAATGAAAGGCATTAGTCTCTGAGTTTCAGGAGGAAGGGGAGGATTGCCTACATACACGTTCACCAGACTTGAAGACAACGAGCCCTGACCCAGATGTGATTCTATGACACTTATACACTCACTCAATTCTTGCCATAAGGGCTCAAGTGAAACATTTAATTTCCATATTGTGGCATGCACCTGATCCCTGTCACTCTCCACATCCTTAGTTTCAGTATTACCAAGTGCTGTGAGAGAGTTAAGTGTCTGTAAAGTTCTTAGAACTGAAGCCCCAGCCATGGATCCAGTGCTATGACCCAGCATTAATGTATTTCTAAGTGTGCCAAGTTCATGGATAGCTGAGCTGCTAAGACTAAGAGCTAAATCTGAAAGCTCTACAATAAAAAAATTCCTATGCATGGGGGCAATAGATGCCAACTTCTTCAGTATCTCCCCAGTGAGTGTGTAAACTTTATCTGAAAGCCTGGTAGACAAATTATAATCGGTTAAGTTGTCAGGTTATGTAACATCTAAAGTAAACTCTTGGAAAGTTCGAGGGTAACATAGTAATATAAAACCACCTATTTCAAAGAAGGTGAACAATTAAATTAAACTAACAGAAGCAAACTGAAAATGAATATGCTACTGTCAATTACCCCTCGTGGCCAAGCAAGGTACAGAGATGATGTAGATCAGTCTGTGGTAGCTTTATGAAGATATCGTACATCTTAACATTTTTCTGATCAGTTGATGTAGATAATCCATCACTAAAGTTTTTACTGTCCGAACTTGATTGCTGTCCAGCTAAAGAAGGATCTCTCTGAGCATAAGCAGTAACTTCATCGGAGGGAAGATTTTGGGAACTGGTCACTGCATGTTGGGTATGGGAGTGGCAATCTAACTTCGAGGCCGCCTTGTGTACAATCACTTGAAACAGACCCAAGACCTGCACGGATCAAACGGGTCATACCATATACTTGATAAAAGGCTCAATTTGGGTTACGTTTTATCGCGAAGGGGTCAAACTAAAAAACTGGGTAAAGAGAAATGGGTTAAACAGGTTGAAAGTCAATTAAGATCTATTTATATGCACATAACCTCCTAAATTGTTGTTATTAAAATATTATAGATTCTTTGCAGTAATGCTGTTTTTGTAATCATGCTTTAAGCATTATTATCTACAAATAAAAAATAAAAAGTCTTTGCAGGTCAACCTAAATCAGACTCGCTTTGACCCACACCAAGCCTGGCTGATTGACCCACCACACCCACCCAACCGTCCATCTTGTTTCCCCACACGTATGAACATTAGAGAACCTACAAACCAGCAATAGAACACGTGGACTGAAATACCTGCTCGAGATGGGCAATATTGCGATGATTCAAGAGCTTCGTAAACAATAAAATTGGAACATCGCATTCCATTGACAGTCCAGCAGGAGGTGGCATTTCTTCTGCTTCAATAACCTTTTCCTTCCCTTTATTATTTTTAAGAACGTGTGAGGAGTCAAAGTAAAACAAGTTATCAGCAACACGCGAGTGATTTGTGGCCAAGTAAGTCAAAACTTCAAGGATCCGAGTCAATACTAGAGGAGGAAGACCTGTAAATAGGAAAAAAAAATTCACTAGCATCAAAATCAAAAATATCTTGAAAGAAAATAATTTAGGTCAGACTAAAGGAGAGTGATACCATCTACGAGTTGAGATCGGCCATAAACAACATTATACCGACACCCATAAAGTCTCTGGGAATTTATTCTAGTCAACCTTCCTACTGGGCCTTCAGTTTCTAACTTGATCATGTCGAGTAGCAGATATACAAGGACCCCCCTAGTAGAAGTATGGGCACATAAATTCAACAAGAGTCTCTGCAAAAGTCCTTTCGCAAGAGGCTGACAGAAAGAGGTTAAAGGTTAACTTTCAAAATAGTGAATTAGTTTATTATTTGTAGAGAACTAGTTTATTATTTGTTCATTACCTGTGCTAGTCGTAATAGCCTGAGCAATGCTTTCAGTGCATTAGTATCTAAAAGTGCTTCCCCATCAATTTCCCTAACTCTTAAGCTTTCTGCAATCGTAGAAGATGCCTTGTGTCCTACTGTAACGCCAATACCCCTATTAATTGCCATCTGTCTGTCGAATCCAGAGCCATTCCTCTGGTTGTTCAGTCTGTGGTTATTTACAAGCAAGCTACGGGCTTGATAGGTACTCATAACTCTATCCCTGAGCATTTGGGCTTCAGCTATCATTGGAGAGGGCAATGCTGAAATAACTGATTCTGAAGACGTCAGAAGAACCTAAAAACAAGCAAACAAGAAAAATTAGTTATACGTGGCTTAAAGGGCATGTTGTGCAAGAGTGCTAAACGGGTCCAGTTCAGTGTTGGCTGGGCTGACCCACAGTATTTTCATGTACTTTTGAACTTCACATTAACAAAAATATAAGGCAATTTTAGCAATTATAATTCATTACTAAAATCATTGAGTCGAAGCATTAAACATGTTGAACTGTACAATGGCAATTTTATGTGTCAATAGTATTAAATGCTTATAACCTCTCCGAGACTGTTTTATTCCAAAAGTTGAATTATTATTTTAAGAGTATACTTCTTGTATAACATTTAAATGAACAGGGAAATTATTGGTGGGTCAACCCAATTCAATCAGACCCATAAAAAGTAGAAAGATAAATTTGTCCCCGGGATACGTTTTTTCGCCACACAAACCCAAAAGATTAACAAAAGAATACCAGATTATCCAGTTATGTCCATCTGGCCAAAATCGCAAATTCTAAATTTACTGTATCGTAGAAACTGTTTAAGTCAATGAGTTGAAGATGCAAACCTCATGACGCAAATCAGCTGGAAGAGTAGCTATAATCGAAGCATTGTCCATATCAACGGGTTGCCCTTCAGCCTGTCGTGCAATCCTTTGTGCACGCTGCTGGGCCAAAACATCTGCTTGGATATCAGGAGGAAGAGCTGCTAAAAATTCAGGATCAATATCCTCGGCAACATCAGATGGAACATTCGCTACTCGGGTAGACTGAGCTTGTTGTGAAGCTAAAACTTCTGCCCTCAAATCTTCGGGTAGTGCCTCCAAGAAAGTCGGATCTATACCGTTTGCATTAGGGGCTAAAATAGTTGGACCAGTTTCTTCAGATTGAGCAATTTGACTGTCATCCTGTCCATCCTGAGCATTTTGTTCAGATGATGACTCCACCTCCATAAAAGGCAGAGGATCCCCATTTTCATTTGCTTCGGTATCAGCAACATTCATATCGACATCAGTACTTTCAACAACTGGTGCGTGATAATCACCCAAATTGGGCACATTGTCACCCTCATTTACCAAATCAAGGTTACTTGTTTCATTGTTAGTTGCTGACAACCTATCATGCCGCACTTCCTGAAATGGATCAATGAATAAACACTTAAATTCCTTTCACAAAGTAAATATATTCTTATTTAAAAAAAAATAGAGGTGACACAATCGGCGTGTTGGGTGATGGATCAAAATGGGTTCACGTGGAAACTTTTTTTTATATTTTTAATATGGGACCAAAAGTCGGATTGAGCGAACCAGTCAATATTTCTTTTTGTGCATTTTTAATTATTTTGAAACAAAATAAGGTATTAAATGTTTATAAAAACTATTGTTAAAATAACAATACTAGCAAGACTAAGTAGGAGGTATTTAAGCATTTTAAAACACTTACTGTGAATGTTGACCCGGCCACTCTTTATCTCGATTTTAAAGGGTGCTCCTATTTCCACCTCCTTTTTCCTATATACACCCCTCAATGTGCAATAAACAATATATACTATACAACTGTTTATTGAATAGAAAGAGGTACAAATAGGAAAAAAAGAAGTGGAAATAGATGCCCACATTCTAAAACTTTGCCCTTTTGACCAGTTTGAGATAATTACAACCCATATTGACCAGTATTTAATTATATAGATTGCCACCTCTGATAATTAACATAAGCAAAAAGTTCCAGGGTCTCTCTACCTGGTCATTGACGCTTCCACTTCCTTCACCAATTTCCATGTTATCTTGACTATTTGATGATGCATTCACAGTATCAAGGATGGGCCCATGTGATTGTAGATCTTCTCCAGTTTGTTCATCAGCCACACCATAATGAGCTTGTTCTAAAATCATAACACCTTCGGCCATTTGATTCAGCTCTAAATGCGTAGTATTCCGATCAATATCACCATGATCACCTTCATTTGGCTGCGGGTTGCCATCCAGTTGATTATTATCAGGTAGCGGAGTATCTGGAGTATTACTGTGTAAACGAGACATAAAATGGTCTTCTACAGTCCTTGCTATCACAGCAGCTTGGCTTGCTTCTTGTGGCTGACCATCATCCCACTGGCTATCACCTATTCCTCTTCTTTCTGGTGCATACGTACTCTCTAGACCAACAGGAAAAACACCCAATGATGCCGGCGCAACACCAGAAGACCGTACATGATCAACGGGAAGAACCTGAGCATCAAACATATTATATCGAGCCACATCAGAGTTGCCACCCGATGGCCTGATATCACTTGATTGTGATTGTGATTGTGATTGTGATGGCCTTGATAAAAGAGGATGTCGTAGACCATTTCCCTCAGTACCAGATTCCGACGTTCTATGATGCTGAATGTGGCGTTCCAATGCTAGTCTTCTGACACCAGAATAGTCGTGAATACTCACCTCTTGAAAGGGCCCACCAATCATGTCCATAGGTTGACTATCACCTCTTGGTTGCCCAAGCAAATGAGCCTCTCTCCATCTCATCTCAATGGCACGATTTTCATGGAAGTCATCAACCATATCATCATTATATGCATCATGATCTTCCCCGTCTGTATCAGCTGATGACATCAAAGCAGGACCATCCTCTGCGATATCTTCGTCCTCATCGTCACCGTCAACATCATCCTCCTCATCATCTCCCATGTCATCATCATCTTCATCACCAGTATTATTGCCGCCCCTGTCGTCAACATGGAAATTCATTTCAATGTGTTCTGAATTATGTAACACAACACTATTGTCCATATCCTCCATGTTGACTCTCATTTCATGTACTGCGGTATGGTTCAAATTTGAATTATCATCCCCTTCGCCCACAGATGTTTGTTCAGGAAGTTGCTGTGAAGTGTCGGTACCTATAACCTCATGTTGACCATTTTGATTAGTCTCTCCTGTCTTATCATCAGTAACAGATATTTTCTCTTTGGACAAATCAGATAAGGAGCGTAGTTCTGACGCATTGGCAGCACGTGTTAAGCCTTCCAAAACCTTAAGAATGATATTTACAACTTTGGGAGCCTCGGGATGGTCAAGATCCAGCACCCGAAGAATGGTGGAAAGACATGGAATCATTCCTCCATCGATCATCGCTTTAGTTATATCCGCAGAACCCACTAAGTTGCTGGAGGATGAACTTTTTGAGAAAATGGAATCCACTAGATCAACAAAAGCAAAAACCTTTTTGTCAGGCAATACGCTGCCCTTAGAGGAATTGTTAGCGGACTCTGAAAATGAACATAACACTTTAACAACTTCACTTATAACACGTCGACGCCCTTCACTAGAACGACCACACAATACCACCAAAAACCGGGATGCGTTTTCGGATAAAGTTATTCTTGGTACATCAGATTCAATATCTACAGGTGGGTGGAGAAGCTGACGCAAAATGTGATGAACTACCCCGTTCGATCCCCGAAACTGACACATATCTAGATCTCGTTTCAGAACTATTCCAACCGCAGGTGTAGACATTAACAGAATATCACTCAGCAACTTGAGGACAAAAGTTGTCTTAGCTGTCTCTGTGGATCTTTCTAGAAGATTCTCTGATTCTTTTCCTCTATTCTCATCAACCTTGGTTTTACCCTTACTGGTAGCAGGCTCGTCAACCTCCATTGCATTTGCAGACTTTGTGCATGTCTCTGAATTTAATAAAGGAATTTTCAATAGAATTTCAATCATATGATGGATGATCCCAGTAACACTAGCAGGAATCTTCTTCTGACCTTTGGATACTCCAATTTCAACACCGGGTACTTTCAATTTATCTTTTTCTTTCTCTCTTTCTTTAAGTAATGAAACATAAGTTTTCCCTCCCAAAGTCTCTACCTGACAAACTGTTAAAGCCGCTTTCATAAAGATCTCAGGATCTCTAGAAATTAAAGGAGCAATTGATGTCAAAAATACACGTGGCAGAATATGACCATTATATTGGCTGGGACTCAGGGTTTGTCTAATCTCTAACTCCATTGCTGTTTGTAGTGTTTGTGGATCTTCTATGAGATGTCGAATAATAGCAGATGTCACTCTATCATATGAAATGAAGAAACAAGTTCTTGGTAGGCTAAAAAGAGCAGGCACACCACCATTTTCAAGAAAGTTCAAAGCCAGAGAAGGTGATTTTGTCAAACGAGCACACAATGAGAGAACCGCTTGCATGACCAGACTAGGGACATGGTGTTTTATCATATCAGTAACAATTGCAATTACTAGTTTACCCTCCTCAATAGTTAGATAGCCGGTAGATTTTTCATATATCTTAGTAAGATTCTTTTCAGCATCTTCCGATGAAGCTATTCCTGAAATGCTTTCAGAAATTAGTTTGGGACTCAATTGCGTCAAACTAACCAAGATTAGAAGCAAAGCACTGATGCATTTTGGTACCGGTTGCTCTTCTCGGGATCTATTCCTTGAATTAAAGTCCGTCAAGATATCAATTGCTACAGAGACAATGCCTTTTTCTGCAGCGATTTCTCGTGTGTTAACATCTTCAGTAAGAAGTAAAGCCAATGTGTGTGATATTGTACAGAGTACGGTTACCTCCTTTGAAGTCTCAAGTGGATAAAGCTTCATCTGTCGAATTAGATATGAAATCACTTTTTGTCGAACTTCTCCTTTATCCCTGTTGCAAAGGGTGAGAAATAAATCCCTGAAAAGGAAAGCAATAGAATCACTACTTTGAACCAACTTCATCATAGTAGCAAGAATGTCATCAATAGCTGGTGTTTTTGTTTCCCCCAGGCCTGCTTGAGAATCACCCGAAGTTTCAGTATTATCTGATTTAGGAGTCTCGGATGAACTTCCAAGAGATAAAGCAAGTGCTTCTGCCATTTCATCATCCTCCTCCTGCAAATGATCTTCGGTATGACTAAACAACCATTCCATAGCCATCTCGACACTATTCCTTTCTACACGACTCAATGCTTCCTCCGCCCTTCTCCTTGTAAAACCCATCTCCACAATGGTTGCAATAGTCGCTTCATCAGGAAGAGGTGCGGCACCAAACCCTCGAATGGTGGCACCTCCAGACCCACACTTCGCATCACTAACACCACTGTATATGTGGTTAAGAAGTGTCACAATTTTAGTTATGAATCCAGGATTACAACCAGGAAAAAGAGCGTGATTCCATACGGGAAGTATGACATCTAGAACCTGAGACTGCAGCATACGAACAAACTCTTTTGGGTCTTTAGGAACAGGGAATAACCCGATTGACAATCCAACTGCAACCGGCTGTATGACTAAATGAGAATGAGATGTGAAGGCTGGAGGTAAAAGAAAGCTAGAGTTAACAAAAAACTCTAGAACATTACAGTAGCTGTCTAACGTGTTAAGTAAGCATGACTTGAACCCAGAATGCGGCAATGTCCAAAGCAATTGACTCGTGGCTTCAAAAGTATTAAGCAACTTCTTAAATGTCCCTTGAACATAAAAATTATTTATCATCACTGTATAACAAGTACGCCGCCTATTATCAAACAATACTCCCCCCATGTGGTCCACAACTTTTCCAAGATACCGACACTTCAAAGTCAATTTTGTATCATGATCAGCATTAGTAGTATCCCCTGAAAAACTAAGTGCCTGGATAAAAACTTTCGCCAGAGCAGTTCCAATACCCTTAGAGCCGGCACTTATTGATGTTGTTTCCGCCCTTTGATGGCTAGGTGAAGTAAACCCTTTTACTAGAGTACTAAAGAAAGAATGTAATGTAGAAGCAAGTTTGTTAAGGATTTCCATTACAAGAATTTCTGGGGTTTTCTTCTTGAGATTTTTAGAAGAAGTCGACTCAGTGTTATAAATCAGAAAGTCGGAATTGATGTCTAAAGGTTCAAGATGACTCCTGGTCCTTCCAACTCTTATACCCGCTAACGCTTGCCGAGTGCGTTGACTGGAAACTTCACTGCATTGGACTATCGAAAGGAGTTCCCTCTCTAAAGCCGAGCGTGAGTGTAAACTATTACGAACAGCAACGGGAATTCTCAACCCTGGGATGGTGATATCATCAACAACATCACCAGATTCAGTACGCTCCACATCAGCACTCTGCTTCTTGTCGATCTTCAAGTCACAACACATAGATTGTTGCCATAGTAATTCCTTAAAAGTAACTCCAAGGTCACTAAACAATTCACCATCAGAAGCACCCAACTCAGACACCAAATTAGGATTTCTCTTCGTTATAGAAATCAAAAGCGATAAGATCCCTTCAAGACTGGAAAGGAACCTCATCATCTTTGACCTCTTATCGTCTTCAACCTTAGAAACCTGCCTACCTCCAAGCGATACCAATAACATATTTGTTGATTTCAAATGCTCTTTAATAAAATGACATAATGATCGAGCAAGTGATCCAGAATGATTTGGAGAAAATTTCGTAAATGCAACGGCTATGCTTTGTCCAACAGATACAGATAAAGGCATCAATGGCAATGTAAATAACTTCAAAACAGCGTCCACTCCTTTCTTTTCAATAAACACACAACACGAGTCAGAACTCTTAAGAATATTATCGAGCAAACAAGCAGCATGGTTAACAAAAAAGGGAAGACACGATTCAACATTCAGTAATGAAGTATCAACAAAATTTTTATCCTCTGCATCGGTTTCCATGGGAGCAGAAGCAAATTTAGGTCCAGAACCAAGCTTTTCAATTGTGTTCAGAATCTCGATCAGTACATCTACCCCATGTCCATGAAGAGAAGAAGCATGTCTTAATAGTTCATCAAGACCACTAGACAAAGAATTCAGAGCATCACTGGTAAGGACATGTACGTAATCTCTCATTGTAAAGATTTTCACCAGACATTGCAAAGAATTATGATCCTTCACAGCCTGGAGACCATTATTATTCAAGCACAATGCATCTAAGCATTGAGGTATGCATGTTATAGCATCAGACGAGCAAGGTACACCATCATTCAGAGCAGCTAAAAATGCAGATGGAATCCCAGCTGCTTCTAAGATTGAAAAACACGTAGGTTCTTTGTGAATATGATTGCTCATGACAGTTGATGCAAGTGAAAATACACCACCCCCAAAAGCTGTGGCTTTTTTAAAAATTGCACATAAGCAATATGGTAACAAACTTTCCTCGGAAACATATAGATGAGATGTGTTCCTAGGAACATATGTTCCAAGTGATATAGCACGTAATAGAGCTTTTATTAGAGACCGCCGATTCCGTGTCACCAACGCATCAGAATAAAGAGGCTGCATGTTATCTGTATTAACAGAAGTGCCATTTTCAACACGAGAAACTTCTACTTTCAGTCGGTGTATTGTATCATTTAACCCTCCCAAGTCCTGGAATAAAGTAGCAGCCCGACTGCTGTCATCCATAAATGCTCCCAAAACATGTACAGCACTGGTGACCAAATGCAAATGTTGAGGATCAGTATCTTTCAAAAGTGGCAAGAGAATCGGTATAAACCCTGATTCACGCATGGCAGAACAGCCTGAAGAACTCGAGGCTAATACGGTAATCAATGAAATTAGAGCCTCGGGATATACCACTGACAAATTAGATGATTTACTAGCTACAGCATCAATAGCCTTCTGTGTAAGGCTGGATAGGATGCCCCGATGTGCACCAGCTGTTACAGTCGACAACACTGTCGGCTGGCGTAACTTATCTTGGCAAAGAGCAACCAGTGATACAAGACATAGAATTCGAACTTCTTCATGGACCGTATCTTCATAAGTCAAAAGGTTGACCAGTTCATTGATAAATCCGGGATCGGTGTTGAAAAAAGCTCCCAACTCATCAGCATCACCACATGCTTGAACAAAAACCATAAATGCAAGCAGGCGAATACACGTGTATTTCTTCCGTGCAGCAAACGAGCCAAATGCTCGTGCAAAACACAATCTTGTTAAAAGAGCAAACCTAAAATTAGCGGGTACTTTATATTCGTTAACTAACTGCTGCATAAGTTCATGATCGGATATTTGGTAAGTGTTAACTTGGGGTAAATGGATAATATGTAAGCCTTTTGAAGACTTGTTATCTACATAGAACTCAAAATATAGGGTACTACCCAACTCCTGGGTAACTGGGTTGGATACATTTTCTAAGGCACATGCAACCAATCCTAGTCCTTCCTCTTTTCCACCCCAGCCTTGTGCAAAGGCAAATAGCTTTGATCTCAAAGAGGCATCTCTCATAGCATGTTTTCCAATTGATTTTTTTAAGAATGCTGCACAAGTTTGCAGACAGGCTTCAACCACATCAGCATCAGTCGAAGCAAGCATAGAAGAGAGATGATGCTGCATCAAGATTTCCAGTGTTAAACAATGCATAAAAATAAAAATAAAGTATATATGTGATTAATACTAACAATTGGGTCAATTCCGCTAATGTTGTATCTCAATCGGTGAAATGGGTAGAAAAAGAATTTGCTAGAAAGGAAATGGGTCAAACGGGTCAACAGCCTCCCAAAAGTGTATTTTTAAAGCATAAAACATTGTAATTCACATTCTGTTAAAACAGATTAGAATTTTACTTAAAGAAACATAAATTTTGTAACCATATTTTTGGCCCATTATTCAACCTGTTTGACCAGCCCATTTAGCCACGCCTTGTAAATGTAGAAATGGGATGCAAATACTTATTTTTCATGACTGACATTGGTACATAAACCTCCGAGTGCAGATCAAGGGAGAATATAGTTGCAATTTAAGAATTCAGAACTCAAGTAATCAGAATGGAAAAGATCAATAAACTTTCTACAAAGCTCATATCAATAGTTTTTTCTTGGGTAGAATTACGGCATTGAGTCCTTAAACAAATGCCAGTTCTCTAGGCAAGTCCTAATTTCCCAATTGTTTGTTTATCATCCTTATTTTGAACTTTCCTTTTAAACACAGTCCCTAATGCAAGAAATAAAATATAGTCATATGGAAAAATTTACACATCATTTTCCCCCCTATTTTCTCGATATTTGCAACTCTATGCATGCTAAATCAAAAAAAAAAAAAATTAAAAATCATTTATCTAGGGAGAAAACTTCACCTCAAAAACACTATAGAAGTGTGTATAGGTGCATTTGTCCAGAATTATCCTAATAACACGTAGAATATGAAGAACAGCCTCTTTGGGGAACCGCGGATCATGCTCTAAGAAATCATCCTCAAGTAGCAAATCTTTCCTTGACTTTATATATTTCTCAAAAAATTTATCAAAACAGTTAAACAAATCAACCCAATGATGAAAGTCTCCCTGCATTTAATGATCAACAACAATCATCATCAATCAAATATTTGTAAACATAATTTTACAGCAAGTTATATCAGGTTATAAATGTACCTTCTCAAAGTTCCAAACAAAACCTTTTAGAGGCTCCTCTATATTTTCGAGAGGTGTAGCAATTACGCCATCTATAAATGTTCTAATTTTCGGAGGCTGAGAAAAAAAAAATTCAGAAACATGTTTCCACAGTTCTAACAAGCAAAAGAAACACACTCACCACAAGTAGATAAATAATATTCAAATACAAATAAATCATATCTACTAGTCAGTTTGCATATATGTAAACTACATCTACAAGTCAACGTGAGTCGCTTAATTTATAGGAAACTTGATGCACACCCATTCAAAATTTGAGGCACAAATGCCCCTGCCATTGTGTTCTTTCCTACCCGTTTATAATACGATTTGTTTTATTTGATCTAAAACCTATAGATATACTAGCATTTGATTATATAAAACAAAACCACCTCACTCATTTTAAAATCAAGTAACACTTCCAAATCCAATAAAAAAAAAGGAATGGCTTGTCCATTTTCTCAACCCAATAAAACAATGATAAGTCATCTCGCCTCTTTTACACCACCACCATTGACACTAGCACTGCCGATGCCACCACCCAACCACCACAGACGAAAAAAAGAGTTTAAATATTAAATTGTTTAAAAGAAAATAAGACTGGCTAAAGCTATTTGTCACCACCGCCACCCGGCACTATGGAGAAAAACAAAGAAAATTGAAAACCTTTGAAAACGAAAATGATAAAATAAAACAATACACATATAACAAACAATAAAAATGGATAACCGACCCATTATCTACTTCCACTAACCAGGATTAAAGTGACATGGAATGGGATTTGAACCCCGACATAAGTTTTTATACTACATTCTCCCCCACCACTACTACCAGGCTACCATCGTGGGAACATACCGTGTGTGTATATATATATAGATTTCTGTTTTTATGCTACATGTACCACCACTACCACTAGGCTACCATTGAGGGAACATACGATATATACACACACGCTTATATGTATATATATATATATATATATATATATATACCCTACATAAAATAAAATATATAAAGATAAAAAAAAAATAAAAAAAAAAAAGAAGAATGTGTATGATTATAAGGGAAGGGTACTAACCACTGGTTTTCTTGTATTAAACTTCATTATTATGAGAAGAAAAAAGGATCAATGTAACAGTAACAGTTACAATAATAATAGCATTGTACGACTGATCAATCAATCAATTTTGATCGTAAAATTATTATTAATATTATTTCTTTATAATCGAATTGATTTTGATTATTATTATTATAAACGAAACGATGGGACGATGAAGAATGAAGAATTTAGAAATTTCAAAGGGTTTTGGTTGCTGCGATTATCGATGATTATTATTATATATATATATGTGCACCGTAGCGCCAAATATATATGATACGAAGTTCCAACTTTCACTATAAACTTTGCGTTTATTATTATTATTATTATTATTATTATTATTTATTGTGTTATATTGTATTTATAGATATCTATCGATATAAGAATATAAGATAGGTGATTTGTTACTCGTATATATCTGTTTACCATACAATATAAATAAAATTTATTATAAATATAAATATAAAATTATATATATAACTATAATATAAATAATTGAAGGGCATATCATATATACAGCAGCCTGTATATATTTGGCTTATCATATATACAGCAGCCTGTATATATTTGGCTGCTGTTACCCTCACATTTAGAGGAGGGGGCTTTCATCACGTGGCAAAATTAAAAAAAAAAAAAAAAAAAAAAAAAGAAGATGTGAGGGCAGCAGTCTAAAGTCTGATGTATTCTTGATTTTCCCATAATCAAATGGGGTAACTATAGATTGTTTATATTATTTTTAAAAAATATAAATAATGTCATCATATCTGATCTCATAAATTTTTTTACACAAATCAGAATAAAAATAATATTAAAAAAACAAACAAGCAAACAAAAATTAGAAAAATAACGTTTTAGATAAAATTTTAGGTTTCTTGAGATGAATATTAGAATACTAACAAAAAAGTTATTATTACTCAAACAAACCAAAATATTAAAGGTTTAATGTCAAAATATGTAAAAATCTATATCAATATTCGACTAAAAACTTAAACGGAAACAAAATTGAACTACCTTTACAGAGCCACTTGTGATGAGATCGATGAATTGAAGTTAGAATACCCACCCCATGAATTGAAACAACCTGTTACTAGAGAAACATTCGATGCCTACCAACCTTGAGAAACTGTTGAAAGCAGAGTTGGAGGCCTTGATAGATTGTGGAATATTGAAGAAGGTAATTTACTGCTTTTTAGATTGTAAAATACCATAAATTAATAAATAAAAAAAAGGATAATCTTTAGGATTATCTTAGGTAGTACTAAAATGATGGGTTGAGTTACATGGATGCAGATACATTGATTGAAATTCACTGGGATAATACGGTACAGGTTGACACCAAGTTGATATTCGGGTTTAGATAAGGACCCATCTACTTTGCTTCTAGGAGTAAAGTAGGAGTGTTGAACATGAGGAGCATGACCCTACAACAGGCTGCTGCCATGGCTGTGAAAGCAGTTGCAGAAGCAGAAGCAACTCTTTTAGAAGCTGAAAAGGCAGCAAGGGAAGCAGAGGTAGCAAAAGCAAATGTAGGATCAGCCAAAACCTTTGTTGTTGTTGCTGCTGCAATGTGGGGAGTAAAACAAACTTTCCTTTTCATATGGTAAAAAACTAAGTACCCATATGATTAATGTGATACCGAAAGTTTGTTGTTTTCAAGTCGTAGTTCTTGAAACTTATGTCTGAAATGAGTAATCGTCTTTCCCAACACAAAGTAATCTTTGCTCAAGTGGTCTTTTTTGCAAAACGTTCACAAGCATGAGAATTTTTTAACAATAATTAATAGTTTTGTGCTTATGTATTTCATCATATGTCCATGTCAATCCATTCTTTCAAACTATGATGTCGTTTGGTTCAAGTATTTTGTTAAGGTTTTATTACAAAATACAACTTTACAGTCACTGTTTATCCATATGCAAGTCTTTTTGGTGTTGAACCCTCATAGCATGGAAATTGATTCAGTGGCTCCTTGTGAAGACTGACCTTATATCTTTATATATCATGAATCGGCAAGATATCTAATTGCATTTATGACCAGGAGCATTCTAAATATATATAATCCAAACCAAATTGATCAAGTCCAATAGACAAAGACTAGGCTTAGAACTCGAGCTCATGTCAACCAGAAAATCTGTTCTAGATTCTACAGGCATTATTCAAAATTTGTTAGTACCTAATACATTTAGCTTCATAATTAATAATACGTATTGTAAAGAGTGATCCTTTGCAGCTTCTTTCACAGAGTGTTTGTAAGGTTAGAGTATAATTGTTTGATTCACAGGTTGCTAAGCATCATGGTTCTCTACATGAACTATGAAACATGTATGTTATTTAGGTTACTTCATGGTTTATGTTTTTAATAGGATCTTATGCTTTCATGTCCCATACTTTTACTACAAGCGCAAATTTTGGTAATTTTTGTCAAATTATAAGCATTTATTCTAATTTACAAATCATTATATTAGGTGTCTTTCATATCAAATTATAACTTGTCAACAACACAAATAACATAATTATAAATTTTTGTTTGCAAATAAAAGACCTGGGTTGATTAGCTAGTAAGTTTTCAAAACGAACAAAGAACAAGGATAAAATGAATTCTCAATATTGGAGATATTTTTATTTTAAAAAATTCATCTATACTCCTTTATAAAGCATCTACCCCCTCCCCCTTTTTCTTAAATTCAGATCTTGAAATACCTATATTGTCCTTCATCCTTATTCATTATTTTAAACATCTCTACTTGATATACCTATAATACCCTTATTAATTTATTAATTATACTTTCCTTATTCGTTTAGTCAAACTTTTATTCATATACAATTACCTTATTTACTTATCAATTTTATTTATTATAACTTATAATTTATAATTTATAATTATGAAAATTAAT
>JAOEHQ010002408.1:0-18827 GCA_025447715.1 Asclepias incarnata
TCAGGGTACTGCCAGTGTGATTTCGCTATAACGACAGGTACCATTCTTGTAATTTAAGCCCCTCATATACAATTTTAGTCTTTTTAACCCACTATTTTTCCTAACCTTTATCAATCATCAGCAAGTCAGCAACAACTTAATCCTTGTGGGTGGTTGAGGATTGCTACTGCCTTGATTTGTAATCCATATTCAACCACTTTTGGTAGATTCTTACATTTTCATTGCAAAAAGACTTTTTATTCCATACTTTTTCTCAAACTACAAATATACTAAATCACAAAGTGCAAACAATTAAAATATAAAATATTCAACTCAATTCAAAAAAAAAAATAATAATAAATTTAAGAAAAAAAGGATAATATGGAAAACTAATAATTAAATAAATAAATAAACTTGTCATCCCATTTACCGTTTTCTCGAATGTTTTCAGTCGGTAGCTTACATAAATTAGGCTTCCATTCGGTAGCTTCCAATGATCCAATCGACAGCTTACATAACATGGTAGTTTCCGATACAACATAAACATATTTTTAAATTGCCACATCAAATCTCAAGTTTAATATAATTGTTGGAGTTTTTTTTTTAAAGCTCAATCTTCTAGCCCTCAAAAATCCCATTTTTTTTAGGTTTTTCCAATTCAATATAAATTTGATTAATGTCGTTCAATTTATTTTATTTTTTGTTGCTAAGTATGAAATACTTAATTAATTACTTTCATTAATAAAATATCCGTTTGTCTAAAAAACCATTTGTCATTTCATTTCAAGTTTTAGGGTCAAAGTTTGCTATTAGTCATCTTCATTTGTTTTAAAAAGTTTCAAAAAAATTTTAATTTATAATCTAGTTATGTTACAAAGGAATTTAAAACTAGCTATATCTGATGCTAGATAATTGTTATCTACTTTTGTAATTATAATAATATAATATTAATATGAATTCAAATCAATTGACAACACCTTTAAAATAAAGTGTGAAAACGCCTTAAAAAAATCATTTTGATACATTATAATTCCATAAAAATAACATATTTTATAATTAATTATCATTATATAAGTGTTTAACAATGCATTGATCCCTCAAACCGAGAAAATCACTTTATGAATCTTTAATTTTTCGACAAATAATGAAAATCTACATCGATGCATCCATATATTAGTGTTTATTTAATATGCAAATACATAAATTTGATGAATTCGAAATAAAAAATCAATCTAAAGTATTCTTACCGATTTTTTACCGAAATGTCACCCATATTATTATTGCTACCAATATACTAAAACAGGATTGAGACATCTTTTAAATGACAAATGACGTTTTATTTGAGCAACACATATCCTTTTAGATCTATAATTAAAATCTTATTTTTTAAAGACCATAAATAATTAAAACTTTAAATTAATTAATATATAGATATAGTTATCTAATATAATAAAAACTCTTACATTAAAATTTTTATTATATTCATTGTTACCATAACTATATATTTCCATCGACATTCCTATTTTCATTTTTAATAAAATTTTAATACAATTCAGCCATTTGAAATTTTATTTTTAATCTACCAATCTAAAAATAAATATTAATTATTTAAAAATAGATATGTATCATTTAAAAAAATTATCAGCTATTAAACACAGAAAAGTCTAACCAATCAAATGTTTCGTTTGATCTCATATTAGCATGCATATTGTTAAATCAAATTCAATAGAATATTTATCTTATATAAAAACATAATAACAACATATTGCAATTTATATTTATAATATATACAAATAAAACTTACTTGTTATAATTCAAAGGACATATTAAATTAACTAATAAAATAATTATAATTCTAACTTATAATTTAACATTTACTTATTATTTAACTATTTGTTAAACTACTAACATAACTAAACATTGTTAAAAATTTTAAAGCGACACGAACCATATTTCAACATCATGACTTTATCAAAAGTAATATTAGATTCTAACCAATACTTTTATAATAGATGTCTCTCACTATTAGGTTTCCATTAAAATTACCAAATACATGAGATGAAACATGTTCAACCCTAGTCCAAAAAAGACCTGATCTTCACTTGATCCATCTGAATCACACCCTTGCTGATCTGATGGCCACAATTGCTGTGAGGAAATTTATTTATTTTTACACAAAAAATCAATCATATGATATATATAGTTAATCCGTATACGGGTATTAAAACCAGTTGTTATTTATATATCTATACTCCTTGATAAAAATTTCATGTCATTGTTGAAAATTACACACTTTTAAGGTTGGAAATGTTCATAGTTCCCTTATGCCTATTAATTACTTTTACATTAATTAGATATTATATTTTTAAAATACTTACACTACCCCCTTAACATACATTTACATCAATAACCTACATTAGTCGCTGTCGCTACCATCACACCACCGCTTTTACCACCGCCACCGCAACATTACGTGGGTACATATATCTAATAGAGATTCGGTTGGTTTTTTTTTTATAATAATTAACGGATCTTAACGGCCTGTTCCAAAAGCCAACTGTATCAATCAATATCATATGTTCGTCCAGCGCCATAATCAAAACCGTCACCATTCTTTCTCCCTAACCTATTCATATACACGTATACATATTATAGATTAATAGATATAGAATGTTGGAGAAACCGAAGGAGATATATAACAAAAATGGCGCAATCACTGGAGCTGCTGCTTCTTCAATTCCTAATGCCGGACAACGAGGCAAGAATGCAAGCCGAGAATCAAATAAAGCGTTTGGCTCGGGATCCCCTTGTTGTTCCGGAACTTATCGATCATATTCGTTCCGCCAAATTGCCTCATGTCCGGCAACTCTGCGCGGTTATCCTTCGTAAGAAGATCACCGGTCATTGGCCGAAGCTTCCGGATGATATTCGCCAGCTTGTCAAACAATCTCTCATTGAAAGCATCACTACTGAATCTAGGTTGATAAAATTTAATTTAATTTAATTTTTATTGATTTTTGTTATGTTTGAATGTATGATTCTTTAATTTTTTACTTGATATATGGAAATTGATAATGAAACCCAAAAGGGCTGTCACCGATAAGTTATTACATGTCTAAAAATTGGTACTTTACTTACAGTACTAAAAACCAACCCCCTGAATTATCTAATTTGTCATCATTGCAATGTGATGCTTGTCAACTTGCTAAACGTTCATCATTGCATTTGAGTTGGTCCATTCTGATGTATGGGGCCTGACGGCCCGTGTCCAGTTACTTTTAAAACTGGTTTCAGGTATTTTGCTACCTTCGTTGATGATTACTCTCGTGTTACTTGGCTCTATCTATTGAAAAATCGGTCTGAAGTATTTTCACACTTTTGTTCTTTTGTTTCTGAAGAAAACACAATATAAGGTTTCTGTTCAAACACTGCTAAGTGATAATGCAAAAGAATACCTTTCAGGGTCATCATGGCATTCTTCATGAGTCATCTTGTGTTGACACACCAGCACAAAATGGGGTTGCGGAACGAAAAAATCTCCATCTTCTTGAAATGGCTAGATCACTTATGTTGCAAATGACTGCTCCAAAACCATTTTGGGCTGATGCGATTTCAACTGCTTGCTTTCTCATAAATCGCATGCCCTCAGTTATTCTTCATGGCGATTTCCCATTTTCCATTCTTTTTCCGACAAAGCCTCTATTTCCCATTAAACCTAAGATATTTGGAAGTACTTGTTTTGTTCGGGATACTCAGCCACAACTTACTAAGCTAGATCCCAAGTCTTTGAAGTATGTATTCCTTGGGTATTCTTGAATTCAGAAGGGATATATAACTATATATGTTACGAGTATTATTCTACACATAATCTGTATTATGTATCTCGCGATGTCACATTTCAAGAAGATATACCTTTCTTTCTGATATCTAATTTCGTAATCGAGAAGAGAATAATGATTTGCTAACATACATTGTACCTCGTTCCATATCATCTAACGGTATATATATTTTCCCCATCCACGTGTGAGCAGTCTTATGAGTTTACACCCACTACATCTAATTCTCCACCTCCACCAACTTTTAACATATACCAAAGGCGACCCAAGACTACACCAATCCTTGTTCCTTTGCCACCCCTTCGTCGGTAGATCTCCCTGAACGTGCACCAAGTGAAGCACCTTGTGATCATACTCCTGATCTTGATGTACCAATTGCTCTTTGAGAAGGTAAATGTACACGTACTTACTAGGTTCCTTCCTTTGCCTCTTATGCGAAGCTATCTAGAGCTTCTCGCTCTCTTGTTGCCACCTTAGACTCTTTGTCAATTCCTAATACCGTTGGAGAAGCCCTGACCCATTCTGAATGGCGTACTGCTATGATAGAGGAGATGCCCTTGATTATAATGATACTTGGACACTTGTAGACTTGCCCGCTCATAAAAAGGTAATCGGATGTAAATGGGTATTCATGGTGAAGGTTAACCCAGATGGGTCTTTGGCTCGGTTAAAAGCACCATTGGTTGCTAAAGGTTATGCTCATTCATATGGGGTGGATTATTCTGAGACATTCTCTCCAATTTCAAAATTCTCTTTTGTTCGTTTATTCATTTCATTGGCTGCTAATTATCATTTGGAACTGATGACCTTTTGAGTGTTAGTTTATCCAAACTTTTGTTCGTTTATCAACCTTTCAATTCAGGTTGTTTTATGTGTTTGACCTTTTGAGACTTTTAAACCAGCGTGGTGCCAGTTTGGATGACGTGGGAACTCGCACGGCAACTTATATATAGTTTTCATTTCAGCAAAAATACTAGTTACCCGTTACCCCTTGAAGAGGTAAACTATACACACAACCCCAATGAATTGAAAGTTTGATCAAAATAATAAATGGATTGAAAGTTAGATATTATTTATTAAAAAATATGGTGAATTTAAGGGCACCGAGGGTTTAACCAATGATATTTGGGTACTCAAGAAGCATCCCATTACTATTTTGTTTTCCTACACTTCCACAAGGTAGGGTAGAGACTGATTCTTTAGGGTTATGATGATTAGGAGTTAAGGAAGTATAAGGACCTTTAAACTTCAAACATGACATGTAAATGCTGTTAGACTTTTTTTGAATGTTTAGTTTAATTTCCTTTGGATAATGTAGCTTGACTGAAAAGCTTTTTAACCCACTTTTTTTTTTAATTAAGGAAGTAATGCACTTCTTATTCCTTATCTGCTACTATCTGCAGTATATAAGCTTGGATAAGTTGAGTTATATAGATTAATGCTTCCTAATCTTCATCTTGTGCTTCATCCTCGCCTCATTCACAAAGCAACCTGATTGTCTTATGACTATCTTGTATTGTCAGTCCAGCTGTTAGACGAGCTAGTGCAAATGCGACGAGTATCGTTGCGAAGTATGCTGTTCCAGGGGGTGAATGGCCAGACCTACTGCCATTTGTGTTCCGGTGCAGTCAAAGTGCACAAGAAGATCTCAGAGAGGTGATTCACTTTTGCTCATTAATCCATATTTTGATCTTTTAAAGTGTTAGTTTATTACTATTTGGTTTTAATCATGTCTCAGTGTCTCAACGTTTGTTTTGGTTCATTTTAGACCAACTAAATCTAATTTTATGGTTCTTCATGATACAAGGTGGGATTATTGTTGTGCAGCTCCTTAACAGAGACAATTGGGGATTCATTCCAACCATATTATACAGACTTGCAATTACTTTTATTCAAATGCCTACAAGATGAACTCAGTGATATTAGAGTTGCTGCTCTCAAGTAATATATTATATTTTAACTTAATCTAAAAACTATTCTAGTATGTAATATAAATCTTCTTATAACCACTTTGGAACTCTATCTATTGGACAGGGCAGTTGGAGCTTTTCTCGAGTCTACTCATGATAAATCTCAAGTGGTGAGTCTAACTATATAGTGTTGCTCCTTTAGATTTCTGAGGATCCATCATTATCATATATATGCAGGTTAAATTTTGTGAGCTTATTCCCAGCATATTAAACTTTTCAAGAGAATGCCTTGCGTCTGGTGATGAAGATATTTCCATAATTGCTTTCGAGATATTTGATGAACTGATTGAATCTCCAGCACCCCTTCCTGGAGAATCAATTAAATCCGTAGTGCAGTTCTCTCTTGAGGTTTGCTCAAGTACAAACATAGAAATTAGCACTCGTCATCAGGTTCGCGACGCCTTGAATTTCTTGTGAAAATGTCATTTTTTATTCGACTGTGATGCCTTATTGCTTCCCATATGTTTCATGGATCAGGCTATTCAAATTATTTCATGGCTTGCAAAATATAAATCAAATTCCCTTAAGGAGCACAACTTGATCATTCCGATCCTCCAAATTATGTGTCAGTTGCTTACAGAAGCAACTAACACTGATGAAGATGATGATCTCTCACCGGATCGAGCTGCTGCAGAAGTTCTTGATACTATGTCTGTAAAGCTGTCAAAGTATGTGTTTCCACCTGTCTTTGAATTTGCTTCTGAGAACAACCGAAGCTTTGATCCAAAATTCAGAGAAGCGTCTGTCACGGTTTTGGGTTTGATCTCGGAGGGTTGTTTAGAGTTGATGAAGGAGAATATTAAACCAGATCTTGATATTGTCTTAGAAGCTTTAAGAGATCCTGAGCAGGTTGTAAGAGGAGCTGCATCATATGCGTTAGGTCAATTTGCCAAGTATCTGCAGCCCGACATTATCTCTCACTATGAAAGGATTCTCCCTCGTATATTGAAATCACTACACGATCCATCAGATGATGTGAAGGTACATTAGTGTCATCGGAGATCCATTCTTTCTTGAATAATACTATCATTATTAGAGTTGACAATTTCGATTATACCTAAGAATTGAGGCTATGTTTGATCTCAAATGGGTAAAACAAAAAAGAGTTGGCTAGAAAGGAAATGGCATGAAAGTCACCAAAGTGTATTTTTGATGCTCACAACCTTTTAATTTGTTATATTAGAAAATTGGACCATACTTGATACACTAATTATTTATAAAAATAAAAATTAACTACAGACGAATAAAGATTGGGTCAACCCCTGTAAAAATTACTCGATTATATCATATTCGCAGGAGAAATCTTACTATGCCTTGGCAGCATTTTGTGAGAATTTCGGCGTTGATATCATCCAATTTATTGACCCACTGATGGGAAAACTACTTGATTCTCTCCAAAATAGTCCGAGAACATCACAGAAAGCGTGCTTGGTAAGGGTAATGATGCATGCTTCGTGATTTACTTCAGTTGCTACATCAGTGATCTTATCAAACTTTTCCTTTATTTCTACAGTCTGCAATTGGTTCGATTGCATCTGCTGCAGAGAAAGCATTTATTCCGTATGCTGAAAGGGTTCTGGAATTGATGAAAACTTTCATGATGCTTAGAAATGATGAGGACCTCCAGTCACGAGCAACAGCTACTGAATTGGTGGGAATAGTTGCAAAGATTGCAGGACAGGAAAGAATGGAAGCAATCTTACCACCTTTTATTGAAGCTGCAGTTTCTGTAATAAATCTCATTATTTTTATCTATAAATTACAGCTTAACAGAGGTTATAAATTGGTCAATTTGGGTTACATTTTATTTCTAACAGGTCAACTAAAAAGAGTTGCTTAAAAGAAGGGTCAAATGGGTCAAAAGTTATCCTAGTGTATTTTTAAGGAATACCAACTCCTAAAAGTTTTTATTAAATAGTCAGATTACTATTGTAATAGTGTTGCTTTTGTTATCATATTTAAAGCACTGATTATGCATCAGAACATTAAGAAATGGTAAAAAGTGTTTTCAGGTAAACCCGACCTGTCCTGTTTCAATCTGTTATTGAACCTGCCCAACCCACCCATATTTCCACCTCTATAGCTTATGTGAAATGCTCTGACCTATAAAATGCGACTTAGGGGTATTGGCTGGGGTGCAGTGAACTGCGTGAGTATACTCATGGATTTTTCAGCAATGTGACAGAAATTTTGAAAGACGGAATTCTTCAGGTATGCTCTTGACTTTTTTTTATTATTATTATTATATTCGGGTAACCCTGAGATGTTTTAATACGTGGCATGATATTTTGTTAACAGTATCTTCCTCATGTGGTACCTTTGGCATTTTTTTCTTGCAATCTTGATGACGAGCCTTCAATTCATATTGATGATTCAGATGAGGATGAAGATGTCATTGGATTAGGTGCAATTTCATCGGATGACGAAGCTCAAGATGACCCCAGAGTCGGAAACATCAGTATAAGAACCAGGGTTTTAGATGAAAAGGCTGCTGCAACTCAATCCCTTGGTCTATTTGCTCTTCATACAAAGATTGCCTATGCCCCGTATCCTTTTGTTTATTGTATCTCACACTGTCAAAATTTACCAGCACCTAGCAATGTAAATCTTTAATCATTTCAAGATATTTAGAAGAGTCACTGAAGATTATGGTAAAGCATTCCATATACTTCCATGGAGATGTCCGACTTCAGGCCATTACTGGTTTGCAACGTAAGTAACAAATATTTAAATCAAAAAATGGCTGGTGTCTGTCCTTGGATTGTCAATTTCAAATGCACCCACAGTTTTCCCATGTAGGTTAATTGGTTGAAGCACAGTTAGATATGTTATACACATACATGTAAATATAGAGGAAATAATGTGTTTAATTAATGGGAAATGCTATAATAGTTTTGAGATTAAGATGAATGTGTTAATAATAATCCACTTATGAGCAATGGTTCCACACTTCCACTTTATCCACTTATGAGCAATGGTTCCACTTTATCTAACTAAAGAAATATAGAAATGTTGCACCCGGTAATGACTAAACTGAGTGTCCTTTCCATATCTGAGAATCAGTTGGATTCTGGTTGCAGATATTTTGACAGCTGCTCATGCCTTTTTACAAGGTCAGAATGTAAGAGTACTTCATTGACATCTTCTTTTTTTTTTTGCATATCTTAGTTATCGCTTATGCATATAAATGAATAAGCTATTCTATGTGTTTAATATCAATATAATCACCACCCTTTATAATCTACTTCTTGTTGAGAAAGTTTACTATTTTTCCTTTTTCAGGACGGAACATCAAAGACAAAACAACTTGTTGGTAAGTTCACGAGTCATTAGCAGCAGATGACCAGAGGATCCCTTGTGTTGCCTTTAGGTGTTAAATATGGTTCTTTGATCTTTTATGATGTATGATATTCCAGATACTGTGATGACCATTTATACCAAGACAATGAATGAAGATGATGACAAGGAAGTGGTTGCTCAAGCTTGCATGAGTGTAGCAGAAATCATCAAGGATTTTGAATATGTCGCCATTGAACCTTGTATGACTTTTGCTATTTTTGTTTTCTATGAGTTTCATATTCCAAGGGGTGTTCCAATTTACATTTTGAAATGATTATCTCTCATTCAACACTATCTTCTACAACATATCTTGTTATATCTCATTCTCTGAATTTCATTACTCAATACCACATAATTACTTTCAAAATGTACATTCAAACACCTTTCTATTTGCTTTTAGTTAAACTTACTGATCAAATGTCCTGATCCTCCTGTGCTCTTAATTTCTCAACTCAGATATTCCTCAGCTTGTAGAGTCAACTCTGATATTGTTGCAGCAGAAGTCAGCTTGTCAGCAAGTAGAATCTTACAGTGATATCGATAAGGATGATTTTGGACATGATGAAATGCTTATGGATGCTGTTACAGACCTCCTTCCTGCTTTTGCCAAGGCTATGGGTTCTAACTTCGCAAATAGCTTTGCGATTCTCTATGATGCATTAATGGAATTTGCGGTGAGCTTACTCTGGACTATGTCGTGTTAATATTTTGTAAAGCTTGCATAATTGGCCCATCGGTAACTGGTCAAAATAGGCTGGGTCTTGTTGGTTGACCCAAAACATATTGTTCAAATTATTTTATTTTTATGGTAGCAGACCACCAAGAATTGAAACTGGTGGTAATCGAACCTGAGGCAACTCCTTTGGATATTTGGAGTGATTTATTTCCCTAGCGTTAAAACACTTGGCCACCCTTTAGTGGTAGGTTTTTTATTAGTATTCAGTTTTGCCAAATTTGGTTACAGAAGTCATAACATTTCCAAAATATTGTAATTCTTTGAATAAAATGGTTTGGAGGTTTTTGTGCATTAAAAGTACACTTCGGGCAATAATGTCTGATCAGTTGTGAGTTTGACACATTTCTTTTTAAGCTACTCTTTTTTATTTGACCCATTCATAAATAAATGGATTGAACTTGCCATCTGTAATATTATTTGGCCTCCGTCATTCTTTCTCCAACTTATGTCAAATCGTGGGCCTGCAGAAAGGATCACGCTCACCTCAAGATTGGACCATGGTGGTTGCATGTCTTGCTGAAGTTGCTCAGAATATGGGCACTCCAATATCTGGCTACGTAGATGTAATCTTTTTGTGGATTTGCTGTTTCATTGCTAATTGCATTCATGGAGTTTTAGATTTATGAAGTTGAGTTTTGGAATATTGCATTTTGTTTCAGCCAGTGATGCCCTTCGTACTAAAAGAATTAGCTTCATCATCGGCAACCAATAGGAGGAATGCTGCATTCTGTGTCGGCGAGCTGTGCAAGAATGGTGGCAACTGCAGTCTGAAGTAAACTTCTTTCATATACATAAATTTTGTGCCTATTGAAAAGTACACATCTTTCATCAAGTATAAGTTACAGTACTTTCCTTTGTGACACGTCATATGGAAACTGAAACAATTTTTAATATTATTTCCGAAGTTTTTCAATTGCCCGTCTCATTACTAAATAGATTGATGATAATAGTATAAGTTCGCAAGATTCTTGTACGTGTCTTCATTGAAAACTATTATAGATGGATGATGAATAGTTAACCATTTACGTCGAATATATGTCAAGAAATGCTACAATTTTTATGAGATGGAGGTAACTTCTAGTATTCTTGGTCATTCTGGTAACTTTCTGATGGGTTCATTGTGTCCCTAATCCATCAGATACTTAAGTGATGCTTTGCACTGTCTTTATCCACTGCTCGAAGAATCTGAGCCAGACCATGCAGTAAGAGACAATGCTGCTGGTGCAATTGCAAGGATGATTATGACACACCGGGACTCTGTCCCACTAAATCAGGTTTTCATTCTACTATTAGATTCTCTAGGTTTTGGTAGAGGTGGCAATTTTGACCCATTTACTTATAAATGGGTTGCTTTGGGTTTTTATATCAAACATGTCAAATGGGTCAAATAAGACCAAAGGTAAAAGATGAACGGGTCATTTGGGTTGAAAGCCACCCAAAGTCTTTAGTGCATACAACCTCCAAACTAATTTTATTCTGAAAATAATGTTTTAACTCATAACCAACGCATTAGTGTTTAAATAAATAGAAATTAAAAAACGGGACACACAAGTGTTTGGGGTTCAACACAATCCAGCTAGGTCATAACCATACAAAGAAGACCCTGTTTTAATCCAAACCTATTTTAACCCATCCGTGATTGCCACCTCTAGGTTTTGGTCTACCAACTCTATAATCTTTTAGAAGATGCTCAAACTATTTTCTTATAACAATCAGGTTCTCCCTCTTCTTGTCAAAGTTCTTCCTATAAAACAAGATCATGAGGAATCTGCACCTGTTTATAGTTGCATTTGCAACCTGGTTTTGTCATCCAACTCACAGGTGGTTATTTAGACCTTAGAATGCATTACCCTGCCCCTCAACAACTCAAAGTTTGTTCATCATATTTGCTAACACATTTCTTTGATTTACGCTATCAACTGTTCATCAGATCCTTCAACTAGTTTCAGATTTGGTTATGGTATTTGCACAAGTGGCCACTTCACCATTTGAAACACGAGAAGTTAAACTTCAAATAGGAGCAGCCGTCTCTCACTTAGTGTCACTCTACGGGCGAAAAATGCAGCCCATTTTGAGAAACCTCCCACCAACATATGCTCGTGCATTGGCTGCTATTGTACCAAAGAGTTGATGTGCAGCAACATTTCCAGATTCAACTGATAATACATCTCCCTCCAGTTGGAATCATTCTGGAGTTTATTTTGTTGATTTCTCAGCCCAGAAGCAGCATCATTTTTTTACCAAGGTATGCTATTTACCAACTAGTTTTTCACTTTTATATTGATAACCCAAAGTTTAAGGTAGAAATTTTAATCCAGTTACTTAAGGAGCCGATTTGTGATATTTGGCAAAGTTAAAAAAATAACTAAAATGGTAATTGAGCTGAAGGATGAAAGTTGCCCAAGTCTTTTTGTATGCATACAATGCTAATTTTGCTTTATACAAGATCTCATTAATTAATCTTAATAGTATAATAAGAAAAGGAATTTTAGAAAAGCCTCCCATTGACCAATAGTATTCATTTTTGACCTTTAATTAGAGAAAAAATCTCACTAATTTACACTTTCTAGCCTTTCATGAAAGAAAAAATCACACTAAATGCTTAACTTAAATAAAGATATTACACTTTGTAGGCTTCAACTTCAACAACAACAACAACAACGGTACCCAATCCCGGCATAAGTGGGGTATAGGGAAGGTAAGATGTAGACAGTCTTACCTCTACTCAAAGGTAGAGAGGTTGCTTCCAGAAGGACCTCCGGCCTAGGGCTTTACCCTTGAAAAAATATTCTCGACGACAAGGCGAAGCCAAGCCGAAAAGGGGAAACCTAGAAAGAGACTCTAGAGAGAGAGAGAAAACTCAAAATGACCTCAAAAAGAAGTGATTATCCAACATGTTATCAAAAAAAAAAATCTCACTAATTTAAATTTTCCACCATTTAATTAAAAAATATCCAACATATTATTAATAACCTTTTTTATATACAATATCAAAACTAATTGTATTTGTACTTCATAATAAACACATATACATATATCAGTTTTAAAAAAATCGAAACACAACAAACATCCACAACAAACTTTGGTTTTCAAATAAATTCAAACTTGAACTTAACTTAAATAAAGATGTTATACTTTTTAGCCATAAACTTGAAAAAAAGATCTCAAAAATTAAAATTTTCCACTATTTAACTAAAAAATCTACAATATGTTATTAATAACCTTTTTTAGTTTCATTATCATCAAAACTAATTTGACTTTTTAATAAGCACATATAAATTTTATAACTTTAAAAGAAAAATGAAACACAACTTCCATTCAAAACAAACTTTGTCTTTCAAATAAATACAAGTACAAAAACGAATTTTAAAAAGTTTCAAACCTAAACTAACATATATATATATATACACTAGCATACTAATTACTACCCGCGCAATGCAGCGTGATTAAATATTTTTTGGACGTTGTTCAATGATTTTTATAGTTGTTCATTGCAACCTCACAAAGGGACATAAAATTAGGTTATGAATTATTTATATTATATATTATGCATATTATAATTATTAGAAAAAGTTCATTATTAAAAAATATAAAGTATAAGTTAGAAAAAAATTAAATTGTAATTTAGAAGAGATATATAGTACGCAACAATACATATTGTCTGAACCTGGTTTTAAAAAACCAACAAGCTGAGTTGATCAAGTGGAAAACTCTTTGGCTCTGGAGACAGAAGTCAAGAGTTCGATCCTCACCCCCTGCAAGCCGGAGGTCCTGCTGGAAGCAACTTTTGTACCTTAGGGTAGAGGTTAGGCTCACAGTTGTTGTTGTTGCCTGGTTTTGAAAAACCCACGCTTGTACTAGATCTTCAGATGCCAAACTTACCTACCTGAACCACTAGTTATAAAATTCTTCTATTATAATCTGATAAATTGTCAGTTAATTTTAGTATCAAGTACATCTGAACACGAAGCAATGTGAATGTAAGCAAATCTATGGGACTTAAAGGAAATAAACTACTATGTGCGGAAATATACCTAAAGTCCTAAATCGAAGGTAATGCTTTATTGACTCCTCTATAATACTTGATATGCAGGTTTTGGCCTAGGCCTAGCTTCCCAAGAGAACAATACATATATTATCTCTAGCAAGCATGATCACAAAAAAATAAATAAATAAATAAAAATTCCCGGCCCGGCTCCCAAAGTTTTAGTTTAACCATATTGATCAGTTTGGCGATTGGCAATAGTTGCTTTTTCCACTGTAAAGAAAGAAGATAATCGGATGCTTCATCTCAGATGTAGGTATGTTAGTTCCTGTTGTATCATCTGGCATTCCTCATATAAGTATTTCTTGTTTTTCACCATGAGATTTATGATATGATTTAATGAAATGTGGATTTAGCTTGTTATAGATTCATAAATACACGATGTATCTTGGTCAAAAATGTTAGATCCGTTCAAGGGTATGCCAATGTTGACACAATGGATTATACACAACGTCAAAACACGTAGGCGGGCATACGATAACACTTGTGACAGACGACCGACATTAGTAAATTTCAATAAAATGTGGTTATGTTGTGCCCATAAGCACATCTGATTCATGCATATGTTATTTCGTTGATTATCATAAAGTGATCATTTTATAAAGAATAGCGGGATTATAAGGTGGCCTAGTGGTCAGACATCCTGATGTTTTCACTAGAGGTCTTGAGTTTAAACCTAAAATGTGGCGGAAAAAGGGTTCGGAAATGGTTACGGAGATATCATGGTTAGGTCACATATACATCTCGGTCAACGACTCACCCTCACCAGATAACTTGAATAGTAAAAATCTCTTCCGTTAATTAGTTGTTTTGTATCTATACAAAAAGTAAGAATAAGAAAGCATATATGAAGATCGTAAACACCAATCAAAATTGTTTAGTTTGGGTTGAAATGCTATTTTTTAGAGCTTTCATTTATTATGAAGCATGAAATAACCAAACGTGAAGGGTTTTTAGAAGTCCCGGGTTTTATTTAAGGCATTCGTGTAATTTAGGAGTAAGAATAGGATAGCCGCTATGGTTAGCAAAATCCTATCTAAATAAATCAGTAACATACGAGTACACTGTAATGTCAAACGAATAAAAAAATGTTCAAAAAAAAAAAAACGAATAAAAAAGCTGTTAAATGAAAAGCAAAATGAGTCGAATAAGTTAATGAGTAAATTTTGTTCATTAAATTCTATATTGTGTTATCTGGCAATGGAAAAGGCCACTAATATATTTAACTTCACACTGAACTAGATGAATTCTCATGCTCATATGAAAAATTGCATATTTTATTAATTTATGTAATAAATTTGGGATTTAGATGAGAATTAAAAATTAAAGTTGGTTTAAAACAAAAACTTGTGAGTAACAACGATATTATGATTGAATAAATTGAAAGTAAATAATTTTACTTCAAATACAACCAAAAACTACGTCTGCAACTAAGACAGGGGTAAATAACGAATGTTGGCCTAACTGTTATTCTATAAAACAAACTTTATGAAATTAGGAGGATGTTTAGGAGGAAAAATTAAGAGGAAATATCGTTTTCCATATAACAAACTTACTATTTGATGTAAATCGTGTATTCTAGATTTGTATTCATTGTATTTTGGCATCTAGTATCTTGCTAGATGATCGTTTTTTTATTTAATAATACTTCTGCCATTAAAAAAAGACGTTAACAAAAAATGAGTTAGTAACATAAAAGTTATTTTTGATTTCCCTTTCCTTTTCCTTTTTAGTTTGTTATGATTTATCAATCAATAATATATAGATTACTTCATAGATGATAGCTTAATGGGAGGGCGGCGTTCAGTGGTTCAAATCTGATCAAATGTTTTTTTAATCATAGTGTTACGTGATTTACTTTTGCTTATGTCGGCTTTGGGACCGGTCAATAGAGGGCCGATAATGAATCAGTTAGCCACTAATAGCATAACAAAATTAAACTAATTTTGGTACATGGTTTAACCCTCAGAAAGTCGTAATCAACCTTTATATAGTGTAGTTTGTTTATGGTAGGTAATAACAAATATTGTTTTATCAAAACAAACTGGAAAAATTTTTAACATGTTAAAAATGAATGTTCCAATACGAACTTGACAAACTTTTATTAACTTTTACACCAAACATTAACAATTTATATGATATTACATTATAAAAAATAAAAAAATAATAAAAAATAAAAAAGGTTTTGAAACTTCGTTTCATATAGTAAGAGTTAAGTCAAAGTTTTTTAGATTCCTGTGCTATTAATCATAGAATAAAAACTACAAGAAAAGTAGTTTTCTAATACCGTCTTCCACGGGTTATGGGTTCCAATTCCGTATTCGATGGTGTATGAGGGAGGTTGAGATGTAGACAACATTGCTCCTATCTAAGGTAGAGATGATGTTTCCGCTTATATTGAAAGTAGAAAAAAACCTCCGGCCTTACAAGGAGTAAATATCAAACACATGACCTCTATCTCTAGAAACAAGAATATTAACCACTTGATCCAGACATATTATTAATTTATTATAACCTAGAATCAAATAAGACAGACTCTAGCCAAAGCCAACCAACAACATTTTGGCAAATTAAAATTGTATTTGTGTATATATATTTATTACGGTTCTGGTTGAAATAAAACAAGTATTAAAGTAAAACAAATAAAACAATTCTTTCCCCTTAACTTAAATTATTGTGCATCATAAAAATCTCCGTGCATCAGTGTGTATACTTGTTCTCCATGAACCTTCGTGCATCAATTTTATCATGATCCAATAATTAAGATCTTATCTTATTTGTTTTACTTTAATACTTGTTTTACAATAACCAACCCTTATATAGTTATATATATATATATATATATATATATATATAGTATATATATGACTAACTAATATATAGAGGACTGATAGTTATGCAAGTACGTAATTAGTACTCACAGTCAATTCAAATTTAGATGTGATGTGCCATTATATATGTTGTTTAATTACTACATAGTAGTTTGAAATGTATCGATTTGTCCAAAGAGTAATGATGCAACTAATTAATTTGTGTGTCTTGAGGTGAATTGTGTTGTGTGTTTCACATGTATAAATCATTGAGTCTGTGTACGTATCAAAAGGCTGTAAGCATGTTCTGTAACGTGACCTGTTTTTATTGATTTTATTTATTATTGCTGCAAAATGTGTACCATTTCATATATCTACTGTAAATTAACTTGATATATATTTCAATCCGTATATGTACCCGTTAAAACATTTTGACATGTTTTTAAAACAAACTCCAAACCAGAAAGAATTTAGATTTGCAATATTAATTTGAGTCATATTTAATTGGATATAAACAACAAATTCGAATGTTTGACTTCCAAGAATAACAACATAGAAGATAACACAAGTGCAACTAACTTAATGTCAATATGTGATCAAAATTATGTTCAATGAGAATTCTAAAAATGTGATATCTGTTAACTGAAATTACAATGGTATAGCTTAACATTAATTTATGAACCTGCTTATATTTATAGAAAAACTAACAATTCAGATTCCAATTTTGAAGCAATATTACTCAATAGCCATATAGACATATGTATAATATGGACCCTTTAAAATCTTAAGACTAAGGGGTGTGAAGCGGAAAGGGAGGCGGCATCCCTCCAAGATGCCTCTAAGCCGCCTGCTACATATACACCACCCCCATCAGGCATCTTGGCAAAAAAATTTGGTCAAACGACTTGTAGAAGACGCCGGCTCCATCTCCCACTTTTCCTTTTTTTCTATGTTTTCATGCAAGATGTCTTCAAAGATGGTTGCCAAGAAGCCTGCTACACCACCCCCCATTTTTGGGTAGCATCTTGGAGGATGACTAGGCGCCACATGGCGCAAGACGCTCCTCCCCCAAGTTGCCTTACTCCCTTTAGTCTAAGCCTAAAGCTATTGTCCTCCTATACAACTTCATTTGTCCAGCTGTATGTTGCGGTAAACATGTTTTATGAATTATAGAAAAACAGCCAAACAGGACTAGGTTTTGATGTTGATTGACATATGCCGAAAGCCTTACATATATATTCATTGTCGGGTGATATGTCTTTTAGCGCTTACTAATTACTAGCTAGTATATATTCTAACGGGGTCGACGTTCCGTACTCGAATCCAACAAAACGTAACTTTAAGATGAAGCTAGCAAGATCGGTGTACGTAACCACAAACGTACTTCTTGCATTAGAAAAAAGATTTTGTGCGGATTAAGCGAAAAAATTGAAGGAGGTTTCTAGAGCCGTAAAAGCATTTTCCATTTCAAAAATGTTTGTTCAAGATTTTAGCATATGATGTAACTATATATATATATATTTACAAAATTCTCTATGGTTTACATCTACAGTTAGTTCTACATAAAGGTTCAGTGAACGGTAGTATAAAAACAAGGAAGAGTAAGACTGTCAATATTTTTGTTAGCACAGGCTTGTCATAATGGAACGGTGACCAAACTCTGATCTTATTTCGGTATTATTTATTCATTTATTTTACTACGACATATTTTCGAACAAGACTTTGTCGTGCATAGTTGTTAGTAGTCATGTTTTTTCATTTCAAGTTTTAGATTCAAAACCGTTTTAGATAGAAGTGAATAGAAAGATAATCAATAACAATCTCATAGACAATTTGATTTAGCCGTATATATCTGGGAAAAAAAAACATATCCAAATAATCCAAACAGAAAAAACTAGAAAAAACCTCTTCTCTTTACTTGTTTACTTTGTCTACATAAAATGAAAGCTGGCATTAATTAATTAACAATATCTTCCTAAGTAAATAGTACGAAGATATACAATGTTTGATTTCCAAGAAAGAATGAAAAGTAAAATTTTTTTTTGAACGGCAAAAACTATATATTAAGTAAAAGGCAACTAGCAAGGTACTAGTTACCCAAATGTACAATTA
>JAOEHQ010002419.1:0-18825 GCA_025447715.1 Asclepias incarnata
AATCTGAGAACGGATCTGATTTTAATGAAGACTTGTACACTCAAGATTTTCTGAATGAAATTAAGGTGTCTAGCATATCAAATCATTGTTTGGTTCTAAAAGTAGGTGTCCCTGTGATGTTACTTAGAAACATTGATCAGCCAGGTGGATTATGTAACGGCACCAGACTTAAAGTACGAAAACTCAGTGACCGTGTTATCCAAGCTGAGATAATTTCTGGCAGTAATGTTGGAAAAATTACTTTCATCCCTAGAAGAATACCCTTTAGATTTCAAAGAATGCAGTTACCGTTATCAGTTTGTTTTGCCATGACTATTAACAAAAGTCAAGGACAAAGTTTGGCCCAAGTTGGTTTGTACTTGAAGAATCCAGTATTTAGTCATGGCCAGTTATATGTTACCATTTCAAAAATCAAAAGTAAAGAAGGTTTGAAGGTTTTGATTATAGACAAAGATGACAAAGTTACAAACACCATACAAAATGTTGTCTTCAAGGAAGTTTTGACGGATTTGTAATTGCTTTATGTTTGTAATTACTCTATGTTTTTTACAATTACGTTTGCAACTTTTCATTTTAATAAGGTTTAATATCTTGACATTTTTTTACTTGAATGTATATAAATATTTATTTTATTATATCTCTATATATAGAGAGAGCGGGTTATAACTATTTACTTCAAGTTATACGATTGTTTGTATTGTATGTAATTCACAAAGAATCGGCCAGAAATAAGATAGTTCGTGCAACGCACGGGCATCACCTAGTTGTTACCTAAAAATGTAATTATCATACTGTGATATAAAGCTTGAGTTGCATTATTTGAATAAAATAGTGCCCAAAAGTATAATCCTTATATTGCGATTTAAAGGTATAACGGTGGCCATTTGAATAAATGTTGTCAAAAAGTGTCATATTACGATTTAAAGATTTAATTGTGGTCACTTCATAAATGTTGTCCAAAACATTGATTATTATATTCTGATATAAGCTTTAATTATCGTCATTTGAATAAAATTTTGTCCAAAAGTGTTAATTCTTTAACGGGAAATGATATATCCTCTTAACAACTTGATTACATGAAAAATGTAATCAATTAATTTTTTCTTATTGTTTTATCTTTTTATTTTATTATCAAGTTGATAAAAGAATTATTAGACTGATTTTTTAATATGATATATTATTTTTCATAACGTATATACCAAAATACAACATAAATACTTTGAATTTTGAAACATAGGAACTAGGAACTTAGGAAGTATTACTTAATAGGCTTTTGAAAAACCCATAAGCCCAAGTGAAAAACTCTCGGCCCAACCTTTCACAAACAGAAACACAACCCATTAAAAGATAAAATGAAATCAAATATTCATATATATGAAACCCTAATTTTACTTGCACAGAGTTCTCTCTTATCAGCAGCAGCCGTCTCAATACACACACAGGTTTCAATCTCATCTCTCTCGTATACACAGTTTATTATCTGTTGATCTTGTAACATTAGGCCCATTACAATTAGTGTTTATTAATTTAATCTCATTTCAAACTATACACATTAAACTTTTATTTTTATATACCAATTGTTGCTTTAATATTTACTGTTAATGTTAGCGTCGGATCTTTTTTTTTTTTTTTTTTATAATGTTTTTTGGTTTCTTTCAAAACCCATTAAATTTCATTTTATACATATAAATGTATTTGTATGTATGTATTTTTATATATGTTTTTTTAGCATTTTTGAAAAAGTGTGATTTTTCATTGGGTTTGTTTAGCTTGTTTCTTACTTGAAATAAGTATTGATATTTTTGAAGCTCTTTTTTTGTGAATGGATATTTTTTTTTCAATGATTTTATTTATTATGTGGAAGTCCTTAAATATTAGTGTATATACAAATTTGGGTCATCCACTTATTTTATAAGCTAGCCTGGTGAATAACTGATTTGTAATTAATTGTTATGGTTATTTTTGTAGTAATCTATGGCGGTCCCTAAGCTTGACAAGAAGATCGTTAAGAAGAGGGTCAAGAAGTTCAAAAGGCCTCAAAGCGACTGGAAAATATGCGTTAAGGTACATTTTTTTGGGTACTTTTATAGTGAATGTTGAAATGCTGCAGCTTATTTTTGTGATGCATTATGACTAAATTGTGGTTGGAAATCCGCATTGACTAGTTTAGTTTAGTCACAGTGTTATTTGCATTGTTTATAAGAGTAGGCTACAGGGGTAACATTTTGTGTTGTGGTGCAGGAAAACTGGCGCAGGCCGAAGGGTATTGATTCAAGGGTAAGGCGAAAGTTTAAGGGTGTCACTCTTATGCCTAACATTGGTTATGGTTCTGACAAGAAGACCCGCCACTTTCTGCCAAATGGGTTTAAAAAGTTTGTAGTGCATAACGCCAAAGAGTTGGAAGTTCTCATGATGCACAACAGGTATGATGTCTTTCTATAGACATTGATATCACAACCTGTTTATTTGTAAACGAGTTTGAGATGTTTTTTATTGATAGAGGGTTAAGCGTAGAACTTTAGCTAAAATTGAACGCAGCTGATGAGTTGGATGAAAAATTGGGTTAACGTATATTATAATGCCTATGTAATTAGCCTTTTATTTTATTTAAATTTGTAATCATATGTAGTAATACATAGCTGTTTACAAAACGAGTAATGTTGGTGGTTTAAAACTCGACCTAGAACTACATTTGAAATTGCTCATTTGACTTCTTCCTCAGCTCCTTTGTCTTCTCTTTTTTGTTTGAAAAATATTTTCTGATCGTTTCAGGACTTACTGTGCTGAGATAGCACACAATGTGTCTACCCGCAAAAGGAAGGACATCGTTGAGCGTGCGGCACAATTGGATGTGGTTGTTACTAACAAGCTTGCCAGACTTCGCAGCCAGGAAGACGAGTAAACTTGGTCACCGTGTCTACTATTCTGTGTTTTCTTTTTTACTTTTGATTGTTCAAGAATCCTGTTAGGATACTACTTTAAAGTGAGTTTAGTTTTGTTGTCAGAAGCTTAAATTCTGTTGCCTATGAAATGGTTTTATTGAAGATTACATAAGCATGCATACATATTTACATAGGACTCTATCTAACTAAGTATCGTGTTAAATCATAATGCTCGCAAGAGTATTTCATTATCTGTTGAATGAACGAGCGCTGTCATCAGAACAGTGCTTCAAGAATCTTTGTTTGACTCGTACATGATGTTCATTCAAATTCAATACCCCCGTCTTTTTTTTTTTCTACGGAAAGATGCATGCTGCTAGCTTCAATGTGCATTCTCTGCATCAGTTTTGCTGCAGAATTTGTCAAAATCTACTTTTCTTGTAGGATTCTCACATCTAATGATCTCTTTAATGGCCCTTTCAATCTCCATTGTTTCCTCCATTAGACTTCCGATGCAAAACCCTAAAGAACTCACATGAATAAGTGATTTCCCTTTACACTCTTCATCCCCTTGAATCTTATCTGTGACTTCTCTTGACACACACGGTGTGTTCAAAGTTGGTTTGTTTCCTGATTCTAAGTCTATGAATGTTTCTGTTTCTTGCAACTGATGTCCAGTGTTGTCTAAACACTTCACCAGAACAATGGTTTGTAGACGTTTCACACATGGGGTTGCATATTCCTTTAACATCTGCAAGTTGCCGTTGATGTGTTCTTGAAGCTCTTTCAAGATTCCGTCCGAACTTTGTGATAAACTTGCTATAAACTCCCTGTTATAGATCATAATTTGCATCAAATCAGCCATTTTTGACAATCTTTCCTGTACATGGTCGTAGCAAGGAGCTGCAAAAGGTAGAAACCAGAAGCTAGGCTCAGACTTTGCATCTTTGATCAGGCTCTTGAAAGCATCTATGTCGGATCTTAATCTTTTGATGTTTTCTTTCATGGAAAGAAAATTTGTAGCTATGTTTTCTTTGTTACTCGCTATTTGATTTAAGCAATCGTCTAAGGTTACCAAGCAACTGGACAATTGGCGTTTTACTAGAGTTCGCGCTCTAACGGGCTCAAGGATGATTTCCACCATGACCATACAGAAAAGCCCAATGGAAACCTCTGTTAATCTAGCAATGGCGAACTCCTTTGGCGGTCCATAATTTTTTCGACCAAGTATCAAAAGCGCTCCAATCACCGCAGAGATGCCGCCACTTTGGCCAAACATCCGACTATGTTGTAACATGCTTGTGAAAATAATCCATGGTAGAAGAATAATGAATCTTATTTCAGCAAATTGGTTTAATAGACAACTACCCAGCACCCCATAAACCGTCCCAATTGCGGTACCTTGTACACGAGCGTTTGCAACAGTGAAAATTGGCTGTCTTCCTTCTACAAAACTGATGGCTATGGTGAGCCCAGACCAATAGCCGTTCTTTTTGTCGAAGAGCATGCCGAGAAGCACTGCTAGACCTAATGATATCGAGCACTTTAGAGCAAACACAAGCCGTTCTGTACCGGATTGAGTCACGTTTGAACTAATTTTTTCTTCTTTGGCTATATTAACCTTTTGACCATCAAGTGATTCGGGTTTAGGGTTCATGTTTGTGTTGTTTACAAGTAGTTCAAAACACGATAAGAAGAAAAAGGCGGGTAGGTTTTTGTGGGTTGGTGAAATGTTTGTGAGATTGTGTAGGGACTTGTCGAAGAGTTCATCTTTTCTTTCAGGCACGGTCATGGCATCATCAAATGGTACAAAACACTTAGCGTGCTCGAGTTTCAAAGTTTGTTGCACTCGTGCACTTTGCAAGACGGTTTTTAACTCTTCATTGATGATATCAATAGGAAAAGTAGGAAGGGCAGATAATGCCATTTTCATTCCTTTAATAGGCGTTTCCATGTCGTTTAATCTATCTCCCATCTTGACGAAACTGTTTTTGAAGTCTCCGATACGATGTCTTTCCCATTTTACTCCTTCCTGTTGACATTAAGAAAAAATAAAAAAAAAGTAAGACAAGATTGTGTAGAGAAAGACTCTATGTATGTAAGTTACAACAATGGAAAGGAGATCGAGCCATGGCGAACCAGGGTCTAATGGTTACCTGGATGCGGTTGATGTGGTTAAGAAGTTTGGTTCCTGATTCAGCAATGGGTTCTGCTTGAGAAATGAGATCACTTGCAGTTGATTTGTTTTCACACAAGAAGGCTTTCATATAGAGATTACTTCTTTCTGATACATTCTCTGTATATAGCTGGAATTGTTTTTTCACCTACAAATGTCAACACTCTTGTTATTCACTTAAGCTAATAAGTAGTGAAAACTTCATACTTCCTTTCAAAAGGAGGTAAAATAGTGGCGTAAAAAGAGAATAAACTAAATTTGATTCTCACTTCATTATTCACAGTAAATTTTTAGCCCCAATTTGATTCCTACTACAATTTATATTTTTTTATATTTCCATCATTCCAATATTACAGGAACTAATCAATATATGATTATAAAATTATATATATATAATACTGTATAAAAAGGCCAAAATGATTATAAAATTTGGCGTGATGTCTAGTGTCACACCAAGTTTGACACAAAATTTGGTATTGCACCAAATTTAATCTCTTGGCTAGAGATGGTTTTTAACTAACAAAATACAAAATATCAAATTTTATGTTTTCATACACATACATTGGAGATGGTCTAATTTGTTACTATTTTACTTTTGTGCGTCAGTAACTATTATAACTACAACTACTTTTATCAGAAAAACTTGTCTCGAATATTTACAATTGTAGTTACGACTCCTAATAACATACGGTTCCCAAGGATGAGCAGAATTTTCCTAAGTCCCGATCCCGATTCCGATCCCGTCCCGGTATCGGAAAGTGGTACCGGATTTCAAGTGGGATTGAGACTGGTATCCACTTTTGGTGGTTTTCGGGATCTATATTGGAAAAATACCGGAAAAATACCGGTATTATACCGGTACCGGTTCACATGGGACCGAGATATGTACCATATTTTGGTGATTTTCGTGACCGATACCGTTAGTATCAAGACAAGTATATAGAACATTGAACTTGGTTTATGGCAACTTTACTCTCAACTTCATGATAGTGATCGAGCTTATTACAAGCCTAAAGTACGAACGAGAAAAGTAAAATTCCATATATTCTTATTTCGTATTGAATAACCTATGTTAGAACCTTATACAAGAAAAAATTAAGAAATATACTTTTAAGTAGTAGAGTGTATTCTAAATTGGAAGGGTGACATCAATCCTTTTACATCTTCTTGAAATATCTAACATTGTATATAAAAAAATTGAGTTTTTTGTAGTTTTTGATTTAGAAAGAAACATAAATGACATATGCTCTGTTAATATTGCCTTTCAAACTCAACCATGATAGATGGCTAAATGCCAATCAGATAAAAAAAAAATGGCTGGTCAAATAAACTAATTATTTTGGCCAGTCCATTTCAAAATGAATAAATATATAAAAGAAATCATTAAGATATATACCTCTGTTACAGCCAGCCGAGGGTACGGTAGTATCAAAGCTAGGACTGAAGCTGACGCCCCAAGGGCGGTGCATGCAGCAATATGAATCGGGTGTGTTACTGGCCCTGCATCAGGGCCACGAACAACTGCACCAACATATATAATCACTAGTTGTGCAAAACCAATGCGCTTTGTGAGTAAAGGAAGGTACTCAGGCAAAGCCACAAGGAAAGCACTTATAGTCACCGCGATAGCAGCACCAACTTCGGTGAACCTATCCGGACCAACCATCCAAAGACATAACATAGTAGAGGGAACAACCAACACGGTGGCACAAAATGCGTGCCATGACCCTCTTAAGGTGGTGCCAAGAGTTGCATCGGATACTATTAATATAGCGGTCACATAAGCCACGGAAGGGTATTGAATTTGTTTACGGACATGGTCTGGTCCGTAGAGGGCAGTGTAACCAATTATGGTGCATGCTATGGCGGTTCGGAAGGCAGATCCGAGTCTGTCGCGCCATATTGCTCCTGCATGGGACTGTACCACTGATTTAACTTCCATTTTCATTTTAACTTACGTACTAGGTGCTTGAAGTTGATCAAAAATGTGTATGTGTTGTAGTGAATCTTGAATCGAAGAGAAATGTGTTACGGTTTGAATGTCACAAATATGTGTTTGATTTGTTGAATTGCTCACTTGCACGGTGGTTTTGTAGGCAAAAAAAAAGTGGAGGGGGTCATTACTATGTTAGGGTCCTACGTGGGACACTTTCATTTAAAAATATATACTACTAGAGAGAGAGGGACTAATTGTAAAATACATATACATATACTTGTGTGTATATATATATATATATAAATATAAAGAGAGATATTGATTTAATAAATAAAATATATATTATATAAAAAACCAAGAAAGTAGAACAGTCGACACATCATGAGGATGTAAATAACACATGAGGTTGTAAATAAACAAAATGTTTGATAAACCGTTCATGAGTTGCTAATGAGAAGTTCTGTGAGGTTTTCATGTTCTCTAATATTGTCAACAAAGGTTTAATTAAATGAATAACATAAACATAACTTATGATTGTGCTTTTTATGTTCTTAATGTTTGTGTGATAATTTATTTCTGAACATTTGTTTGCTTATATACGTTTATGTTTATAATTATGGCATTTTGGCTTTATTTAATTTGAACTACGTATTTAATTTCTTATAAAACTTTTTTTTTTCCAGAAAGATCCTATAAAACTTATTAAATCAAAAGTAAGCATGATTGATAACGATTTTCAGATTTTGAATGTCTTGCAATCTTGAATTTATATTATAATGTTTCTTGTTATATGCTAGTCTGTTTGTGTTCATTTGCGTTATTTTTTAAACTATTTATTAAACTATTTAAGCAAACACGAACAAATCTTGTTCATGTTTAAACAAACTATTTATTAAAATGTTTAAACACGAACAAATATTGGATGGATCTGCATCCATATGAATCAATTTTGTGGAAAAAAGATTATGCACGTACTTTAATTTATCTACAAGCTAGCTAGGCAAAATTGTTTAATATATGTTTAAACGTTGTTAATATCCTAACTATACCTATTTTGACCAGAGTCCATTAGCTAGTTAACTTTACAAACTATTGTCATCGATACTTTTGAGGTAAAAAAGAAGGAAGGAATGTTTATGACTTTAAAATAAACTTTAAAATGTCACAATTAATTATAATAGAATAATAGAATGGAGAAAGTTGACTCTTTTAAGTGAATCCCATTTGATGGGATGCACCAGTCTAGACTGCATGTTTTAAAATGTTTTTCCTGGTATTCCTTTTCTTGTATCACGAGCTCGTGAAATACAAGAATTTTGTAGTTTTTATTTTAATTTTCATAAGTAGTTTAAACAAGGATTTAGGTCTCCCTTCATTGTCATGGGAATCTATTTTTTAAGTTTAAAAAGTAGTGCATTTAATTTATATTAAGACAAATAATATACTTTGATATACATATAATGCCTTAATAATGGAAAAAACTTGAATTATAACGTTAAAATCATAAAATACTTACGGTCAAAATAAAATGCAAATCAATATATATATATATATATATATAAGTGAAATAGGAGAATCATGTTTTTTTAATATAAAAAAATAATTCATCATTTTAACAAACTAACAATAAATATGTTAATTCATATGTTGGTTAAATATATTTAAATAAAGAAATTAACTACCATGTAAATGTATATACATTTAATTCTTATATTGATTCTTCGTATATTTAAATAAATTAATTAATTAACATGTAAGTGTGTATACTTAGCCTTGTATTCTTGTTCATGATGCAATTATAAATTTTATACCAACATAACTTATAACAACAAAATAGTTTTAAATTTTATTTTCAGAAGTAATTTAAACAAGTATTTAATCTCGGATATAAGAATTTTGTTGTTTTTAATTTTATTTTCATAAGTAGTTAAACAAGGATTTAGGTCTCGGATATAAAATTTTGTAGTTTTTAATTATATTTTCATAAGTAGTTTAAACAAGGATTTAGGTATAGGATCCAAGAATTTTGTAGTTTTTATTTTTACTTTCATAAGTAGTTTAAACAATGATTTAGGTCTCCGTGCATTGTCGTGAGAATCTGTTTTTAATTAAAGTTTAAAAAGTAGTGCATTTAAATTATATTAAAGCAAATAACAATACTCTGGTAACGGTAATATAAGTAGTGCCTTAACAATAAAAAAAAACCTGAATTATAAAGTTGAAATCATAAAAAGTTACAGACAAACTCAAATTCAAATCAATAAAACTGATGATAAAATGTAATTGAAGAAAAAATATATATATTTAAACCATGTTTTATTAATATAAAAAAATAATACATTGTTTTGACAGACTAACAATAAAAATGTTAATCCATATGCTGGTTAAATATATTTAAATGAAGAAATTAATTAACATGCAAATGTACAACAACAATAACAACAACAGTACCCAATCCCTACCGAAGCGGGGTATGGGGGAGGTGAGATGTAACAGTCTTGCCTCTACTCAAGGTAAAGAAACTGCTTCCATAAGGACCTCCGGCCAAAGGGGAGAAGAATAATAAAATGCAGGGGATAAGGAAACATACCTGACTGCTGAGTATCGCATAGCTTCATTTAGGGTAGATTATAAAAACAGAAACATAAGGTGTATATATGTATATAATTAACATGCAAATGTATATATGTTTAATTATTATATTGCCTCTTTATACAAGGTGTAACTCACCTGATATGTTTATTGAAAATATTTAACTAAAAAAATTAATTAGCTTGTAAATGTGTATATATGTAGCCTATAACAACAAAATAAAACATGTAATTAAAAAGAAACAAAATAAAACACAAATAAAAAGGAATTTTTTTTTTTCCCATCTCAACTCTAAAAAGCAGCACGTTGGTAAAAATTAGTTATATTAATGCAAATAAGAATTCTTTGATAATAATGATAGTTATATTTATCCTTATATTGGCTCTCGATACATGATACTATTATAAGTTTTATAACAACATAACCTATAACAATAGAACAACTTGTAAGTATACATGATATTATTATAAATTTTACACCAACATTACAACAAAATAAAAGAAACAAAAAATTAAAAATAAACAAAAAAGACTCAAAAGAAAGAAAAAAAATCCAACCATAAAAAGTAGCTCGTTGGAAAAAAAAATAGTTATATTAACGTAAACAATAATTTTTTGATAACATTAATAGTTATATTTATCTTTATACTAGCTCTCACATGATGCTATTATAAATTTTATATCAATATAATAAGACGTAACCGTAAACAAAAAAATTGATTAAAAAAAATTAATTTAGGAGTTTGACAGAGCATTTGCTCTCTCTTTTTTTACTAGAAAATTCACCCTCCCAATTAATTAATTATTATAGTAATTGGAAAAAAGCAATTATTACAAACAGATTTTTATTTATATTTATTTATTTATTTATTATTTATTTATTTTTTTGTTACATTTATCATTTTCCCATATTTTTGTTAATTTGCGTCATCGACAAAAAACTTAATTTAGGTCATGTCACATTTCCTGATCATATATAATACATAAATAAATAATACAAATGCTAGATCATTCAAGAAAAATCAATTTTCAAGAAATAATCTGCTTGAGGCTTTTGAGTTTTTTAGATCTCGACAACTGTACGTAAAGCTTATCTTTAATGTCATTTTTTCATACAAACAAGCAAGTTTGCAAATCACATCAATGGTATGCGTACACCACTTTTTTTAGCCGTAAACCACAAAACATATTTTACAGTATTGTATAGTACAACATTTTAAAACACATTTAGTGGTGTATAGTTAAAAAAAGTAGGTGTACGAATAATCACCCAAAAGAAATACTAGTTAAGTAGATTTGTTTTTCATAATCTTTAGGGTTATATATATAAGGTAAGGTTCATATGAGAAATATTTACATATGAACATATGTAATATTAAGTATAACTTGATTTGTTCATATGTGAACGAATTTGTTCACATATATCATTCACATATGAACATATCAAGTTATAATTTAAAAATTCTTATGGTTCTTCCAATTCAAATGGTTCTCACATGAACTTTTTTATATACATATATATAATAAAGTAGCTAGTAACATATGACTTATTTATTTTTTAAACAAAATAACAACATAAGTAGATTTTTAGCGTGTCAAGATACATATAAGGAGTATGGAAGGTGTGTAGGTTGATGTATGTATAATGATTGTCATGCCAAAACGATGAAAGGAACTTGGTGGCTTAATTTCATGTTATAATATTCCTACTAGGAGGAATTAATTTAAAAAAATCAGCAACCAAAGTATTATGATCCACGAATAATCTTGTGGACACAGAATAAGTTGAAGAAGCAAGAGGGAATTGTGTATAACAACCGCCGTATGCAGGAGGGAATGTATAAATGCATAATATGATTAGATTTTGATTCTGATGAATGATTCATATGTATGCACATCGATCACCATTGAATCGAAGGTGTCACCATGTTATGGACTTCATTTATTCCATTTCCTACAACTCATTCTTAACCCTAACTTCGTGTGGTTCCAAGTGATATGGGAGTTAATGAGCTTTAGATCAACCACCACGCCAAATTGGGCACTAATTATGACTAGATCTATCTAACTTGCTAATAATGTCCACAAGCTTAAGTGTTCTCATCCTCTACAACTTTATCGCCACTTTAATATCGTCAAAGCAAGCCCTCGTGTCAAAAATGCCAGTTCAAAGGTTGATATATAGGATTTTTAATGAACAAATATCTGGGCTTACTCTCATTTAGATATATAAATTAACATAGTCTATCATTCTTGATGGCATTCAACCTAGCTACTCTAGGAACGAATTATGAAAGAAGAATGATCATATCCGATTTTGTTTCAAATGTACAATACTTTTTTTTTTTGAACAACAAAAATTTTATTAATTAAAATACTCTTCGGTAAGATGCCGAAGTAGAAAAAAGAGTTACATCAGATAAGATGGACTAGTATGCCAAGAGGGCCAAAAAAAACTAAACCTATTACAACGAGACGAGAGCCATAAAAAGGAAATAGAAACGGTAGAGTGAAATATGAGCGTGCTAGTGTCATATTTCAAATGGAAAACCGTCTGATTCCTATTCTTCCAAAAAAGCCACCACCAACATAAAAGAATGCCAATAATAATATGTTTATACGAAGAAGAGAAATCCTTTAAATTTTCAATCCAAGAACGCAGGTCCATAGGATTGCTTTTCGGAATTTTGAGATGAAGCCAACGAGAAAGAAGGATTCAAATGTACAATACTGTAAAGCATGTTGAGTTCTTAATGGATCTTATGCTTAAAAATGAAGTGCGAAGTACCAAAAACATCATCGTAGTTACATGACATCAATGTTTCATACGGATGATTGTAGGTTCTACGGTTGTAATCTGGTCACTAATAGTATGTTGTGCTCCGTTTTGGTCATCATGAACATTTTGATAGTTGACACACTAACTAGGGGAAAAATGGGTATACATGAGGGAGAAACGAAAGGCTAATTATTATTATTTTTTTAAATAACAAGTTTTATTAAATTTTCTAAAAATCCAGTAAGGCGCTGAATATTTTATGAAAAAAACATTATATCATAAAGTCCGGAAAAACATTATATCATAAAGTCCGGGCTAATTTGTCACAACGACCACGAAAACCAAATAATTGAAAACTAGTGTCAAATAGTATATGTTGCGGTTTTACATACTAATATCGTAGATACATGACTACCAGAAGAAATAGGTATTTGGGAGGAAGAAACTGTGCCAAGTTAATGAAAACCGGTGCCAAATATTATTTGATAAGGTTTTGGGTTAATTCTTTTTTTTTTTTTGTGTGTGTGAAAAACATAAAAATATCATTAAAATCTAACAACATGCTAAAAGAGGTAATTACAAGAGTTTGAATTTATCTAATCGGCCTATTTGATTTTACAAGTGCTATTAATTCCTATTGGAGATCCAATTTTAAGAGAGGACAGGAATTTAATCAAGACGTTTCTTGCTTTTATTAGTACTCGCATTGTGGAAGCAAATCTGATTCTAGTTGACCCAAATGGTCCAAAAAGCTGCGAGTATAACCGCATCAAACCTTATCGCAGGGAGATTGCAGAAGCCCGAGTTGTCGGCCAAATATTTTTGGATCGAAACAAAACCATGCCAAACAATATTTGTTACCTTTTACACTTTTGTGACACATGGTGGGCATTTAGTTACGGTTTTAGTCATCCTTGCCAAAAACATTTGGCACCTTTTATTCACATTCCCAAAGAAAAATTTGGCACAATTATAATACACTTCTAAATGTGTATTAGGCACAAGTTCTTGTCTTTCATATACTTTTAGGACATGATATATGCATGAATTCAATTGAAATCAAAGTTCCAAAAACAAATCAAAGTCAACAAAAAGCCAAAAATGCATCCAAAACAAGTATGCATATTCGTGTTCCTAAACTAGTAAGACAATGCTACGGATCACATCATTATATAAAAGTCATGTATTAGTAATTGTTCCAAAAAAAAAAGGAATTGAATAGTAGGTACCAGTGGCGAAGCCAGAAAATATACTTTGGACGGGCCAAATCTAAAAATCGAGTAATAAAAGCTACAATTTTTTTATTTGGATGGGCCAATTACCTTATGGGCTAATTTTTATGAGAAATATACATATAAATAACAGGGTTAGTAAGAAGGTCAGATTGGGCCTTGGCCCATCCATGTCTAAGTGTGGCTTCGCCCCTGGTAGGTCCGTAGGTACATAATACCTAGGTTTTGGGGCGTGTAGTACATGGTATTGTTACTGTTTTTCTTAGTATTACCTATTTGATAAAATAAAAAAAATATACAAAAGAAGAAAAAATTGCATTCATATTGGTCTAGAGATTTCACAGTATTGGGATTTCTCGATATATTACAACTTACAAGCACGCTACCGAGGGCAATTAAGAGGCAGATAATTGGGGGTTTACTTAATTGGGAGAGGTCGATTGAAAAAATTATGTTGATTTAACTTTCAGAATGAAAATTTACATAAATTTTGTGTGTTGATTGGAGGGGACTGAGCACCCTCTAGCCCCTACTAGCTTCGTTTCTGCCGTGGTCCGACCTCATATCATAGATTACATTTGTGCTTGACAAAGAAAAAGAAAGAAAAAGAAATGACTGCTACGCTATGCAATATTACGATTTAGCCAAAAATTAAATCATGAGTTCGTATGACAGTTTAGTTAGTACTAGTTACTAGGTTAATTTGGAGGCTATGGCTTGAGAATTAATCTTGGTTTTCATTTGAAATGATTTCTTAATATAACTATATAATCCATATACCTCTGTCAAGTGGTCAAGTGGAAATTGGTCATTTAACGTATAGCCTTTTGTAACAAAAATCTTCCCTCTAAAATATTCCAGTATTTTCGAACACATATAAACCACAATCTTCAATTCTATGTGACAATGACCATGCATTGACAGGTTAGTAATAACGTTAAAAATAGTCAAATAATGCAAATAAATTTTATGGATCTTAACGTCTCTAAATTTTAATAAGACGAAAAATCTACAAAACTCTTCCTATTTGAACTTTGTTTTATAGCATGAAAACTTCATACATTTTAGTTATATATGAGATGAGATGTCCCATGTCTTTTTGACGTTGCAAAAATTATTTTTTAACAAACTTTCAAGCTTACGTATTTGTTTTTATGTAACCATCATCATAATATATAAGCTATGATGGTGATAATAGTTTCAAACACCCGATGTTTCCAAAAACAAATCATGACAAGTTAGGTCTAACTTATATTTTCCGTAGAAATATGCCAGTTTTCTAGTAGTATATTAACGCACATGGGGTTTAGAGATATAAAAAACGGGTAGATTAATTAGATATATCTCATCGTGCATGCCTAAAGACCGATATCCGTGGTCATTCCAAGCATATATATTATATTGAAGGGTTTACACCCCCTTATTTTTGCTTTTAACATAATGGATTTTGCTATTCGTAGTCCTTAAGGTTATGAATAACATGCAGTAAAATATTATACGTTAAAATAACTATCTTTTAAAAATAACTTTCAACCGCTATGTATCTCTTTCTTATGCCTCATAACGCTACATAAAAAATAGTTTTTAGTGAACTTTTTTTTAAATGACGTCTAATATTTGGTTACTAATAACTTTATTTAGTCATTATTAAAGAATGTGGTCACTTAATATAGCCAGGCCATTTACAAAATTAGTGATTAAAAAGTAACCTTATTTGGTTCCTAATTAAATTTGTGACGGATCTATAATAACAAAAAGTGACCACTTAAAATTTGGTCTCCAACATCACTACCCACCAAATTTAGCCTGTTAGTGACGTACCAAATTTAACCTTATCGTTTAAAGATTACTCCAGTTTACTTATAAAAATCCGACGATTGAAGTTAGCTCCCGAATCAAGTATCCGATGTTTTTAGGACCCGTAACACTAACAAACAACACGGACTTTTTTCAATACTTTTTATACTTCGCGGACTGAGCAGGCCGTAGCCCCGACTACCCCTCCCGTGTAACAAAGTTCCACCCATGCAACAAAGTTTCTTAACTTATAACTACCCCTCCCGTGTAACTGTATCCTAATTAAGATAAGCTTCATCAACGATAGTTAATACATATCTCTCTTTAGTTTGACTCTCGGATTAAACCAATCACCCGATCAGATTTTAATTAGCCACGAAATATAGCTAGGTTCTTCCGTTGTTTGTTCTCACGATCTTATTTCTAAAAAAAAATAGTTATAATGACGTAAATGTGTCATGGCAAACTCGATCACCAACACATTCAATAATATTCATATATTCATATACACATATAAATAAGCTTAATATCTTTATGAATTAGTAACATGTAACTTTACATTATTAAAGTATTTATTGTTTATTGATTCTTATTTGAATTGAAGTTTCCTTTTTTTTTTCCACCCAACTACATATTGCTAATCCTTGAGGATCATCTCCACCGTACCAATTAATAATGCATATATATATCCCAATCAAGACGTTCAATGGAAAATTAATGCTATATATCTTTTATTAGATTTACACTAGTACGTACCAGATCGATCGAACCCAAAGACCAACAAGTGTACGTGATGACCAAGAACAAAAGTAGGGAACACAAACATGAGGCAGCTGGCATAACCTTAAATAAACAAATAGTTATACTTAATACATTTTGGCCAAACTATATGTACTGTACAAATTGGTGAGAAATTATTAAGTTCGAAGACTAGTTACGTACCTAGCTTAGCTTTGCTTATTTTTTGGTCCATGTCTCAACTTCCTCTATTTGCTAATTCCATGTGTTATCATAACTTGTTAATTAATGTTTACACATGCGCGCGGATCGAAGAACCAAGAATTAGTGGTTCCTTAACTTAATTATCTCATCAAATGTATTTTCGGTTTTGTTATTTCTTCGACATGATCGGTTCTAATAATCTATCAAATGTATAGTAATCTAATTAACTATAGATTTTAATTTTCAGACGTTTTTTAGAAACTTAGCTGAACACAACACTACTTTGAAGTTTGAACGCTTTATATTTTAATTTCTTTCGTGTATCAACACTTCTTAATTTACCATAATTTTCTCATTTTATTCAGTATTATTGAACACTTTATGTTTTGCTTATAAGTTAGTTGTTCAGATTGATAGTATTATTGGCTTATAATTAATTAAGCGAAAGTGCAAAACCTAATCAGAATGACTTTCATAGAAAAACAAAGATATCTTTACATAAACAAATAATTATAATATGTATAGTTCATGATCTTTTATTTATTTATTTTTGATTATTTCATCTGTACGATAGAGCTAATTTTGTTATCTTTAGGCTTCATTTTTCTCATCAGTACGTGCATCAAATTATATCATGAAAATACTATCAGCAGATCAGTACTCTTTGCTTAATTTTCAATTGTCGTGTAAAATACTGTACAATCATCGGATTTCACTATTGGATATGCATATGGAAAGCTACCTTTGGTCTCGATCTCCTTTTTTCGCATTTGTGTTTATTTTACAATTAATAGGTACGTTGTTGGCTGCACCTTTGTTTTTTTAAATACATCTTTTTCTTTCTTTTGCCTTTTAAGTGCTTAATTATGTGTGTATCATTTTCTGCAACTTTTTTTGCTACTGATTTTGTGCATTGACATATGCCATGAAAAACTATTGACCATTGCAATCAGCATTTGGCTAAGGATATTGTTACAGCTACCAATTATTTTTATTTTTAATTTAATTTTATTTATAAAGCTGACACAAATTAAGTTTTTTGTCTACTTTTTAAGTCATCTTTACTTTTACTTTTTCAGACTTTTTCATTAATATACCCAACATTTTTTTTTTTTTTTGAACAGTACAAAAACAGAAAACAAATACAAAAAAAATAAATAAAAATACAAGACTAATTAAAATACAATTCCCTTAATTCATTCCCTTCCCTAATTCTGTTCAAGTCAAATTTTGGAAAACATAATTTTGTTTAAAAAGAGAAGAATACTTAATTGCATATTGAAAACAAGAAAAATACAGTTAGGAAGATAATATTAATTACTTAGATTAACAACAAATAATATACACTATAAATTACTAAACAACTTACAGTAATAACAAAGATTAAAACTATCATTTTTACTAAACAAATTCAATTAACTCCGTCCAAAAAATCCGGCAATTAATATTTCCGGCGAGAAAAAAATTCCGGCAATAAATCTTTACCGCCGATCCACCTCCGGCACGACTTTCACCCACGTCTTTGAGATCTGAAAAAAATTCCGGCAACGGGAGAGAAAAAGGGTGGAGTTTTTTTGAGATCTGAAAAAAATTCCGGCACGACTTTCACCCACGTCTAAGATCCCGCGAGGTACGAGTCAACCATATTCCGGCAAAAGCTTTATCTACACTTACATACGAACACATACAAACAGAGAGAGGTCGTGAGGTCCATTTTCCGGCGAATCCATTTTCCGGCGAGGTACAAGTCAACCATTTTCCAGCAAAAGCTTTATCTATATCTCTATATATATTCATATACGTATATATGTAAACCGCCGGAAAAAGCTTTATCTATATCTCTATATATATCCACAACCAACCGCCGGATCTGAGAAGAGGGAGAAAAAGAAAGGCGGCAGTGGCCGTGGTTGTGAAGAGGGAGAAGAGAAAGGGGCGGAGGGTGGGATCTTTACTGTGGCCGGCCGGAGAGTGCAAGAAGAAGGGAGGAGCCGGCTGTGGGGTTTGGACTGGGAGGGAATTTGTGTTTCTTTTTTTTTTGAGATGGGTAGATATGGGGGTGGGGGGCGGCTATAATGGTTTTAGGGTTGGGGAAAGTGATTTTTAGGGATAAAAATATTTATATATGAGGTATTTGAAGGGTTAGAAAATTTTACTACATTTTTATTAAATTTCTTTTTTTTGAAGGTTTTTTTTTTAATTTTTAACAAGAGATAAAGTGTTTACAAAATGTATTTTTATTATAAAATTTTATTAGAAATTTTTTTTATCAGGAAATACTTTTTATTAAATTTTTGTTTTCCTTTTAATTATACTTTTTTATAAAAAAGTTATCAAGCAACATTTTTACAATTAGTTTTTTAAACAAGTTTTTTTACAAAGTTTTTTTTATGATTGTAAAACATTTTTTTTACAAATTCAATGGACTTTAATCCGGAAGTCTTTCAGTCAAACCAACCATACTTTCAAGATCCTTTTATGAGCGAAAGC